>CAUYRH010175845.1:0-21839 GCA_963574655.1 Perodicticus potto | reverse complement strand
AATATGTTCCTTTAGGAAAGAAGTTTGGAGAGCACTCAGGGATCTAAAAATTGACCTGCCATTGGATCCTGCAATTCCTCTACTAGGAGTATATCCAAAAGACCAAAAATCACTTTGCAAAAAAGATATTTGCACCAGATTGTTCATTGCAGCTCAATTCATAAAAGCCAAGTCATGGAAGAAGCCCAAGTGCCCATCGATCCATGAATGGATTAATAAATTGTGGTATATGTATACCATGGAATACCATGTAGCCTTAAAAAAGACAGAGCCTTTACCTCTTTTATATTTATGTGGAGGGGCCTGGAACATATTCTCCTGAGTAAAGTATCTCAAGAATGGAGGGAAATGTATCCAATGTACTCAGTATTTCTATGAAACCAACTTATATTTACTCACACTTTCTTATGAAAGATAGAAGCCAACTATAGCCCACGATGAAGGAGATAAATGGAGTGGGAAGGGAGGGGAGTGGGGAGGTTTGATAGAGGGAGGGTAAAAGGCGGGATCACACCTATGGAGCATATTGCAAGGGTACAAGTCATATCTGTCAAATGTAGAACATAAATGTCTTAAAACAATAATCAAGTAAATAAGGCAAAAGCTATGTTGATTGGTTTGATATAATCACATAAGACTGTATTAAAAAAAATCAACACATTGTACCCCACATATGCATAAATGTATTCATGATCTATGTGTATATGACTTAATATAAAAAATAAAAATTTAAAAACTGAAATAACAAAAAATAATTTGAATGAGCATAGGATTTGAATAGACATTTCTCCAAGAAAGATATTTAAACAGCATACGAGAAGTTACCCACTAGTCATTAGGGAAATGTAAATCAAAACCATAATGAGGTATCACTTTAACCCCCTAGGATGGCTATAACCCAAAGTACAGACAATAGTAAGTATTGACGGGGATGTGGAGAAATTGAAACCTTAATACACTGCTGTAGTATTATAAAATGGTGTGGTAGCTTTGGAAAACGATGTGGAGTTTCCTCAAAATGTTAAACACAAAGTTGCCATGTGACCCAGCAGTTCTCATAAGTACATGCCCAAGAAAATTAAAATCTAAGTCCACACAAAAACTTGTACATGAATGCTCCCGGCAGCATGACTCATAAGGGTCACAGAATGGAAACCAATGTCCGTCTGCTGATAAATGAACTAAAAATGGTTTATCCATCCAATGGAACGTTATTCAGCCATAAGCAGGAATAAAACACTGTCACATGCTACAATATGCATGAATCTTGAAACTATTGTGCTAAATAAAAGAAGCCAGGCACAAAAGGCCACATGTCGTATGATTCTGTTTCTATAAAATGTCCAGAATAGACAAATCCAGGGAGACAGAAAGTAGATTGTTAGTTATCAGAGAAGGGGAATGGGGAGTGGCTGCTCTAATGGGTACAGGGTTTCTTTCTGGGGTGACAAATATGTTCAGGAATTACGGATGACAGTGCATAACCTTGTGAATATACTGAAACCACCAAATCGTATACTTTGAACAGGTAAATTTTATGCTATTTGAATTATACCTCAATAAAAGAAGTATCATCCATAAGCTTTTTGTCCTAGATCCCCTGGCTGGAACAAGTTCCTTAGATTGTGATTCAGCTCTTGATCTCTTCCTGAGAGACTCCTAGTATTCTTTTCTCATGCAGTTCTTACTCCTATTCTCTGGCCCACATCCCTGCATTGTAACTTCAGTAGATTCCAACTGGTCTGTGGCTGGGTTGTCCTTTCTCGTGATGGTATTCTTTTACATGATACAAAAAAAGAACATCCTCAAACCCACTGATTAGTCTCCTCCATTACTGCAGGAGGATCAGGCTCCTCTGTAAGGAGAGTGATACTCAGTTCTTCCCTAACCCCCTTCGCCCTTCTCAACTATGACCACAAAATCAAGTATAAGTCTGAGCTGCTCTGTTCTGACATTATTGCTATTATTTGAATGCATCCTCTCCAAAATTCAGGTGTTGCCAATGTGACAGTATTAAGAAGAAGTAGGGACTTCAAAGAGATTAGGCCACGAGGGCTCCTCCCTCATGAATAAGATTAAAGCCCTCACAAAGGAGCCTTCACACAGCACTTGGCCCACTGGCCCTTCCACCTTCCCTCTGCCACATGAGGGCACAGCATTTCTCTCCTTGGAAGAGGCAGCCTTCTTCAGACAACCAAACACCCCAAATCCTTGACCTTGGACTTGCCACGCTCCAGAATTGTGAAAAAATTAATTCCTGTTCTTTAGAAATGACCCAGTCTACGGCATTTTGTTACGGCAGCAAAAAACAGACTAAGACAACCACAGAGTGAAGAAGATACATGCAAATTCAGGCCAAAAAGTCTTGTGCTAAGGGAAAAACAGGTCTCTCATAGAATTTTTAGGCCCTGGGAGGAGGAAGGGTAGGTCTTGACATCCTCCTGCAAAGTAATGAGTTGTGCTGTCTCAGCCTCCTCAAAATGATAATCTGGACTATGACCAAAGTCAGACTGAGCATTAGGTTCTGGCCCACGTTCAAGGCTCTTTTCACTTCTGTATTTATTGGAAATGCCAATAAACTCAGATTGAACTTTAGAAAGAAGAAATAATGACAAGGGACAAATACTAACCCAAAACGCGGTTCTTAAGGCAGGGGAAGGTGGTAGGAGGAAAGCACAACAGTCATCAATAACATGATGGCATTACAGTCAAACTCTAAGAAACACATTTCAC
Organism: Perodicticus potto; assembly: GCA_963574655.1. Lineage (NCBI taxonomy): Eukaryota > Metazoa > Chordata > Mammalia > Primates > Lorisidae > Perodicticus > Perodicticus potto. The sequence goes on along the minus strand of CAUYRH010175845.1, from coordinate 19,106 downwards.
TGACTTTGAATATTTATCGATATTATAATGATTAAACTACTCTCTTCACTGATTCTTTTCTTTTCTACAATCCCAGGCAATCAAGTTGTATAATGTTCTGTCTGCATGATTAGCTAATTGATGAATATTTCATTGATTTAGCAGCATTTATCACTTGGTAATAAAATTTAGTTTAATTATTAAAGTATCAACTGAATGTTTTATTTCTTCCTATCTGCATATCTTAGCCCAAGCTCGTATTTTCTCTCTCCCATAAAAGAGCTAACACAAACCTGAGATCTTACCATATCAGCAAAGCAATTTCTTTTTCAAAGTGAAATATTTGACTAAGAAAATGTGAGATTCCACAGAAAAAAAAGATTAGATATGAAATATTTCAAATTATGGATCTTCTTATGAAGAGGAACTGTTAAGATCAAGAGTGAGGGGAAAGATTTGAAAGATGGCTTTAAGCACAGTAAATCCTCACAGGATGCTTTTGTGCTTATATAAATCCTTATATCATCTACCCATGAAACATTTGATTGGTCACCCCTGATATCTCAGGCATTTTGCTAAACCTCAGAGATAAGGAGATGAGGGATCTGGTTACAATTCACAGACTTTCATATTCAAATGCCCAGAAGTGTGTGTGTTTGTGTGTGTGTGTGTGTGTGTGTGTGTGTGTGTGTCAATTTGCAGAAATTCAGGAAAGATACGGTAAGCATTGGGCAAGCGCTGGGTGATGACACTGTTATGTGCATTCCACTTGGTGAATTACTGATGAACACATGAGCAATTTGGGCCAGCGAACAGACAAGAGGGAAACACACAGTGCAATGACCAGGAAAAAAGAGACACAACAAAAGTACCAAAAAAGAACAAGGAAATTTAGCCCACAGGCATGTGGGAAGCTATTAACAAAGACATTCAAGATGGGTTTTCACAATCAGGTGGGATTTGAATTGGTAAAGACAAGGAAAGGGAAAGCGAGGGAAAGCCCAGGTTTTAGGGAAGTACCTCTTGGCCAAGAGTCAGGTTTGGCTGAATAGTAAGATTCAGGAGGAAAAATGAGAAATTCAGAGAGAAAGACAGACGGAGGGGGACAGTAGCAGACCTTGAATGACATGCTGCAGTGTTTATGTCTTATTTGCTCAGCCATGGGGACCCTTTGAAGGTTCTCTGGACAGGAGCTCAGGAATTCATAATAAAACAAGAAGGCTCAGCCAGATCTAGGGATGATGAATCCCCGAATCTGTATGATGTTTCCCTTCCTCTCTCCCCTTATCAAACTCCTGCATATCCACCTTCACTCAGAAGTTACAGGGACAGAAAGTACACTTTAGGCCCTAAGTAGAAGAAGCTGCCAATGATGGGTGCCAGAAGAAGACAGAAGAGAACTCCTTTACTAGGAGATCAGGATGCCAAAAGGTTTTTCAAAGACTTAATTACAATCCTAATTTTAAAGCCACAGTCTAAAAGGATGTGCTTATGGTTACAGACCCTAAGAGATGGTTAACATAGGAAAAGGACATATTTAATTTTGACTTTCTAACTTGACTTTCAATAGCAGAACCCCCCAGAAATTCTTCTGTTTACAAACTGGGTTGGGTAAATCAAATAACTTTAATAAGGGACAGGGATGATGCTCTCTGACCGGGACAGGTAAGAACAGAGATAGCCAAGCTTGCCTTGCCCTGCCCTGACGGCACACCACAACTCCCTGACATGGCTCATGGGCCCAGCCTTCAGGGAGGGCCAGGCCAGCTTCAATAGAAATCATGTGCCCACCAGATATAGGATAAGGAGTCACAGCCATTCAAAACAAAGGGTGTTGTGATGCTGAGGGCATCCCAGTCAGCCCCAGAAGCTTCCTTACAAAGGGAGCATGTGCTCATACTTTGGGGCATTGTAGCAGCCCCATGTGCCTGTCCCCATTGCTCAAATGGAACATCAGAGACTAGAACCTCAGAGAATGTAAATGGTAGACTCCAAAAAGGGGGAGTTTGGGCTTGGGACTCTCCATCCCTATAGAGTTTCTCAGGATTGGCTGCTGCTGAACTGCTCCTGGACTTTATTCACTTGGCTCTAAAAAGTAGTTCTGGAAACTTGCTCATATGTTCTGATGGTGGGCATGTGGAACATGCTTCCATCATATCTCTCTCAGGGCCAGGGGATACTTTAACTCAGGGCCACCAGGAATCTTTCAACACATGGCTCTTTGCTCTTTGAGTTGGCCACCTCTTGATTGGCTCTTTTTTTGTGTGTGTGGTAAGAAGACTTAACATGAGATCTAACCTCTCAAATTCTAAGAGTACAACACAGAATTATTTGTTATAAGTTTAATGCTATACAACAGCTTTCCAGACGTGTTCATCCTACACACATGGAACTTTATACCCACTGAATAACAGCTCCCCATTGCCACTTCCTGCAGCCCCTGGCAACCACTGTTCTGCTCTCTGCTTCTGTGAGTTGGTCTATTTTAGATACTTCATATAGACGAGATATGCAGTTGTGCTTCTGGGTTATTTCTCTTAGCATAATGTTCTGAAGATTTATCCATGTTATCATAAATGGGAGGATTTTCTTTTTTAAGGCTTAAGAGTACTACATTGTATGTATATACCGCATTTTTTTAATCCATTCACCACTAATGACAATTTAAGTTGTTTCTACATCCTCTTTGGCTATTACAAATAATTCCATAATGAACGTGAGCATGCAAGTATCTCTTTGAGACTCCAATTGCAATTCTTTTGGATATATACCCAGAAGTGAGATTGCTGGATCATGATAGTTCTATTTTTAATTTTTTGAGGAATCACCATACTGTTTTCCATAGACTGAGCACTTTTACATTCTCACTAACAGTGTACAAGGGTTCTAATTTCTCCACATCCTCCCCAACACAGCACCCTGACAGAGGCGAATCCTGTCTCACTGTGGTGATGTATTGGTGTTAATTGCGGCTTCATCTGGTTGTCTTACTCGTATTTTTTCTTTCCCTGATTTCCTTTTGCTTTTAAATTTCAGATTAATATGAGGGTACAAATGATAGGTTACAATGTTTGCATTTGTAAGATAAGGTCCCTGTTGTAGTTGAGCCCCTCCCCCAGAAGGTCTGCCATATACCCTTACATTGTGTCCATTAGGTAAGAGCACACCAATCCCCCTTTCTCCTCTTTTTTCCCCTCTCCCCACAACTTGAACTCAGTTGGGTTTTTCGCTTGTGTGGGCATGTGTTAGTTCATCTATTGACTTCATATTAGCACTGAGTACATTGGACACTTGCTTTTCCATTCTTGTGATACTTTACTAAAGAGAATGCTCTCCAACTCTACCCTTTCCCTGATTTCTTTATTCTTTTAAAAAGTTTTCTTGTTTGAAAATTGAGGAATATAAAAAAAACAGTGAAACTTGATTTACACTCTCAATCTCTTGAATCTCAGTCTCCATTTAGGGAAGAGCAGTGATAGGGTCCGTAGAGCTCAGTGGCCCTTTGCCTGCTCTCCAATAGGAAAGGCAGGGACTTCTATTGTATGAAACGGGATCATGAAACTGACCTCCCAACACAGTGGGCACTGGAGAACGACTGCTAGCTGTTAAGCTAATATTCTGTCAAATCCAACTTCGACTTGACTGCACTCATTCACTTTATGATTTAGTAGTAGTTACTGAACACGTTCCTAGACACTGTTCTGTCACTGACCAATTGTTCTGGAGCTTGCATTCTGGTGGGTGGGGACAGGCAATTAGCAAGAAATAGAATACATAAATAAATTACATTGTGTGTTAGATAGTGCAAAATACCATGAAAAATGAGAGCAGAGTGTAGGGTGGAGGTTGTGATTTAAGGAAGGCCTCTCTGAGAAAGGGGTGTCGAGGCAACATTTTGAAGTAGGTGAGGAAGGAGGCAGGAGAGGGAAGCAGGCAGGGGCATGGGCCAGCACAGGGTCCAGTGTGGCTGACACAGAGAGAAGGAGTGGAAAGCAGAAGGATGGGGGTCTGCATGGTGAGGGGGAGGATTTCGAAGGATCCTAGAAGCACCACCAAGACTCAGCTTTTACACTGAGCAAAATGGGAGCCATTGGAGGGACATGGTTTGACCCTTAGTCTCTTCTTACCTATTGACTCCTTCTCCAAAATGAGCTCGGATATTCTTTATATATTTTTAAAAGGGACTTTTCTTCAAATCAGCTATCTATCTGATGAAAGATTCTCTTCTGTACTTTGCTGAAACTTTCAATGAGTCAATCATCTCTTTCTTATTTTTGCTACTCACTTATTCCTTGAAATCTGATTCTACTAAATTACCTTCCTTAAGATTATAAATGATTTCTCAGTTACCAAACTGAATGGCCTTTAGCTGATGTCAGCGTGTGCAGCTTCTGTGCACCCTCTCTCTGAACACTCCCATTCCCTTTGGCTTAGTGGTCCCTCCTGCCTCTTACAGTTCTTTCTTTTCCATTCACTGGATGTTCTTCCTTCCTCCAGTTCCCATATGCAGGCCTACGGGTGGGACTCACCCCTTGGATCTCATGATACCATTCATCAATTTAAGTGAGTCCTAAGGTGCCCTGTAGAATCCCAGCTGATCTTTGAGGAATCAATCCTGTCCTGCATTTTAACATGCTGTTGGAATGATCTGATGAAATTTCAAATTTTACATATTTACTTACTCAATTTAATTTTTCACTAATTGAAAAAACATGCTGATCACTCTGGGCCAGGAACACAGGGTAGATGTGGGCTCATATTGAGAGTGAGAGACCACGAACAAGTGTGTGGATGAGGAAAATCATCATGCACTGTGATTTGTTACGAAAGTGACACAGGGATAGGAGAGGGTGGAGGAGGGAAACCACTTGAGATGGAGTGCTGGGGGACTGCTTGGGGGATGTCGCATCTGAAACAAGCATTCCTCTCAGCGACACACTGGTCCCCAGCCTCCTTTATTCTTTATTGTTAATGACATCATTGCTGTTCCGGAAACCTGGAAATAAAGTATCTGAGTCATCCTTGAATCTTTCTTTGTATCAAGCAATGGGAGTAGCACATGCCTTGGTTTCCATTATGGACTTGCTACCCAACCCTCTTCCTGGGATAGGTACCAAGTCAGCCCTTAGCACTTTCTGCGGAGACTACAGTGTCTGGCCCTCTCCTTCCTCAGCTCCCTCATTCAGTTCAGACTCCTCCCTGGGCCCTGTCATTCTTCCTAAAGCACAGGTGACCCTTCAGTCTCTCCAATAAAGCTGGACTCTTCTTTCTGACATTTGAATCTATCCTGCCCTATTCCTGCTACCACGTCAGGCACTGCATAAACTCCAGGCAGGTAGGATTCCATCCTTAGGCTTCCTGTCCTACTTACTGTGTCCAAGTCTGTGCTCAAGAAATGGCTACTGTCCAAACAGATCAAGTGCTGAATGAAAATCTGTCCCATAGGGACACTGCTTCCTTTCGTAGCCACTTCTCTGTTTTGGTTCTTGAACCCACAGACTCTAAAAGCCTCACACTTTTCACAAGTGCTCCCGGCAGCGTAGTCACAGTGGGTATGCCTTAGGTGGGGAATTTGTTGCTTAAAAAGTACTATCTAGAGTATAGTATGATAGTTTTCCAAAGTTTTTGAAAACAATATGCAGATAAAAATCAGAGTTTATCAAAATACATTTCCTTTGGGGAGAGGTTCTTTCTTCCCAAGTACCACTGTCCATTCCTCCAAGACAGGGTACCATTTACCTAATAATTTTCCTCTGTAACATACTTTAGTTTTTACTTTAGTTTCATCTTAATCATTGATCTCCAGGTTTGACAAAGTTTGAGAGGCTAATAGTTAAGTGGTCAGGACTGCTTGAGTTCAGATCCTGGCTCCATTTCTTATTTGTGTCTGACTTTGCGAAAATCACTTGACTTCTCTGGGTTCATTTCTTCATCTTTAAAATGGGAATAATAGTGATGCCTAATAATTAGAATTGTTATAATAAAAGAGTTACTATATATTTAAAATAAAGTGCTGGCCAGGCGTGGTGGCTCATGCCTGTCATCCTAGTGCTTTGGGAGGCTGAAGCAAGAGGATCCCTTGAGTTCAGGAGTTCAAGACCAGCCTGAGCAAGAGTGAGATCCCACCTCTACTAAAAATAGAAAAAATTAGCTGAGTGTTGTGGAGGGCACCTGTAGTCCCAGCTATTTGGGAGGTGGAAGCAGGAGGATTGTTTGAACTCAAGAGTCTGAGGTAGCTGTGAGCTAGTCTGATGGCATGGCACTCTAGTCTGGGCAACAGAGTAAGACTCTGTCTCAAAAAATAAAAATTAAAATTAAAAATAAATAAGTAAATGAAATAAAGTGCTGAGAATAGTGTCTGGAACATATTGCACATAGTAAATGCAAGCATTGTCACTGGTAGTATGCCCACTAGCCCAACATAGCCTCACTGAAAGTCCTTCGGTGAGGACTAACTTGCCTTTTCTTCCAGCCACCAGTCCTCCTCCGGCTTCACGTCTTTCCAACACAATAAGCAGAATTACTTTTGGAGGTCTGGGTCTGAAGAGGCAGCCCTAAAGAACTGTGGTTCTTTTTTCTGTCTATCTTTTCCCAGCAGCGTAAGTCGTAATGAAAGCAGGAGAAACAAGCCCTGCATCTACTACTCCCCATTCATCTAGAGAAAATGTCAACTTCTCACAGAGCTAGGAGGAGGCCTGGTCCTTCTCAACACAGAGCTCTGAAAGTCCAGTACATGGTTCTAGTCCTAGGCCAGAGGCCATAAACTCGGCATCCACTTCCAACATCCTGATCAAGTGAGAGGATATACCTCTACAGGTTGGGGCTGGGAGGAGGAAGATTTTGCTAGGTCCATGGGAACTTAGTATTAATAGATTTTTACTGCCTGGTATCAATTCCTGAGCTCTTATGGACAGGCTTTGGAAGCAAGGTCTCTAACAGTAATAATAATAATACTGAGTGTAGTAGACAGCACAGTCCAATGCCACATGCTCTGCCCAAGCCCCATTCCAGCTTTGAAACTTACTAGTAGCATTCTTTTAAGACAAATTAATTAAACCTCTTTTATTAAATGGCTTTTTATTTACCCCCTGTCATTTGGTTATCTGAGAATTAAATGAGAAAATGCATATAAAGCCTTTGCAAAGTGCTTGATCCTCAGTAAGTGTCACCTGTCATCACCAGCACTAGCAGAAGCAGCTCTCTCTCATCAGTTGTCACTTCTTCAAGCTCCCCAACTCTCTGACATGACCCCAAATGGCACAACGTTTTATGAGATCCAGTTCCATGCAAGCCCCATGGCAACACCCTTAAGTCATCCCTAACTCTTCCAGATCAAGAAGTAAAGCAGGTGTGATATAGGATTCCCCCACTCAGGGCTGGACAGGGACCCCCTGCCCAATTTTCTAGGCCTGGGGGAGCTCAGAAATAAGTCTCATCACAGACCCCTATTATAGGCATAAAAATTTCTATATTATGCCCTACTTAATAGGGCATAATAATTCTGGGAAGTTCTTCCTTGAGTAGAAGCACACATGCTAATTCCTTGTCTAGGGCAAAGACTGCAAGGACCTCATTCCTGTGCTGATTTTAGGATTATTTTAGGATTGTTTTCTGCCTGCAGACCACTGGCCAATTGTGACCTATTTCCCTAAGACTCTCTGCCCGGAGGATTAGGGAAAAGCAGCATTTAAACCCCCTAGAATAAAGGCTTTGAATAGGGCCTTCTCACTTGGATCTTCCGCTCTGCTGCTGGAGGTTCTGTTCCCCCTCTTTTTAAATCTTTCTATCAGTCTTTCCCTATTAATAAACTATTCTGTTGCTTATCTGCATAGTTTGTGGTTTCATTCTTCAAACCCCATGACCCAGGGCTTGGCATAGAGAGAAATTCTGGTAACCGTGATTTGTGTAAGCAGCAGTTATTGACACTGATTGTCTTTCCTACCTGGTTTCTGCTGCTTCAAGAGGGCCCAGTGCCTGAATGATGGCTGGTCTTAGAATACCAGTGCTTTAGGGCCAGGCGTAATTCCTCCAAATTTACTTCTTTTCACATTAATCACAACTGAATCATCACAGAGGTGGGAAAAATGCATACTTTTTTCATCTCTCCTCCCACCCACCCAAGCATTCAAGGGAAAGCTTCCATATCTTCTTTGGAGTCCCTTCTAATAGAGAGTAAGAAAAGAGTCAATCTTCATATTTCAGTTTAGGAAATTGGAGAATGATGGGCGCAGATCAGCTGGTAAAATGAGAATCATAGTCCTGGGACACAGGAGGCCTGAAAGATTGGTGCCCTTCCCCTCCATTTGAGGGAGTGGCATTCTGTAACCATGTGCCAGTCCTTCCCAGACCAGTCAAGAGCCACCTCTCTATCAGGCTTACTCCCAATCTCCCTGTGGGTAATGGAACTACTTTAAGAAAGACAGAGCTGGTTAACAAAGAAAGCAAAGGCCTGGGGTGCTAACACAGGTGCTCCAACGTTAGAGAAGTTAATCAGAGAAGATCAAAGCCAGCATTGCCCAGTCTAGGACTTTTGAACTCCTGGCTCATAAATGACTTAAAGCTATCTTTTGATTTGGAAAGTTCTCTTTAATATTTGCCAAGTCACTTTCACAAAAGAGAGAACATAGTCAAATATTGATGGAGGTTAGTTACTTAAAAGACCAAAGGCTAATAAGATATAGCAAGTGACTTTTGAGCAATTCAAGCAACTTCTTACCGTTCCTCTTTTATATCAATTAGACCCAGTATGCTAAATCCCTTTTCCCTATCCAGAGTACTTAAAAGCTTAGCCATCATCTGTGAACACTCTAACTTTAGTTCATCATTGTCTGAATCTTTTAGTAGTTAATACCTTGGGGGAAATATTTAAACTGGAGCATTTTAATTATATGCTTAGTATGAAAGTTTTTAAGAGATAAGAGCGTCTGATGTGAACTCCATTTAAATTCTGCTGAAGTTATTAATATGGTATAAGAAATTACAGACATGATCAAGAGTATTACCTTTTATTAATAGAGCAATAAGAAAGTTTAGGTGCTCTATTTTTGTAGCTTGGATTTTTTTGGTACCAAAATGGTCTGCTTTCTGTGTCATTAGTTATTTTGAATTGTCCGAAAGAATCATGGTAATTACATGTCAATCTTTGCTTTAGTGAGCCACATCTTGAAAGCGAACCAAGTTCAAATCCTAATAAACCAAGTCAAATGTTAGTCAAATAGCAGTGCCCCAAACCCTCTCGCCTTTCTCTCTCTCTCTCTCTCTCTCACATATGAGAAAAAGGATTTATATATAAATACTTCAGGGACTATTGGAAGGAGTTAGATTGTAAGTAGTACTTACTATCGAGTTATTTCTTACACTCTTAAAAAGAATCCTTTCTACTTAGTAGCTTCTAGGGAACACGAAACATTTATGGGGGAAGAAATCAAACAGCCACCTAGGCACTGGACAGTACATTGGCTTTAAAGATGTGTCAACCTGTAAATCAAAATATTATTCATTTCTTGAACTCTAAGTAAGTTTTTCTCCCCTCCTGGAGCTAGAAAACTCTCTTCTTTCAGGGTCCAGGAGGATGATTATCTTCCCTTTTTGTTTCTTTCAACAAACTGGTCTTATTTCTCAACACAACTGCAGGCCTCTTTCCTTTTAGCCCAGAGTTTTTCGACAGTGGCATTAATCACATTTTGGACTGGAGATCGCCTTGCCGGGGCAGGGGAGCTGTCCTGTGCTCTATGCGAAATTAGCAGCATCTTTGCTAGAGGCTAGTAGCATTCTCCTTCCTCCCCAAGTTATAACAACCATAACATGTCTGCAGACATTGACAAATGTCTTCTAAGGGGAAAATCGCGCCCTAGTTGAGAACCACTGCTCTAGATAGAGAAAGAAACGAAAGATTTAGTCAAAATACAGTTCTTGTCTTAGCGTAAAATAACACTGGTAACATAAAAAAAAATCTTGCTGCATAAGTTTTCTAGTTAAAAGAACTCACTTATTTTGTTGGTTAATTCTTTAAATAAACTGGGACTGTATAAATAATGAACTTTTAATATTCAATGATGTTTTAAGGACTGCTCAGTGATAAAGCCTCCCCCTTGTTTTCTGTATTCATTCTTCTGATCAGTCCCAATCAGAAGCTGGGAAGCTGGACTAAAATTTCCTGATTCTGACAGCTTTGGTCCAAAACCTTAGAGTCCAAATAAAAAATATTATGATAAATATTATGATAACATTAATAGCAACTGATTTCCACTGAAATTGTGTGGGGAAACCCACTGGAAAACAGATGGTGCTACTCTTCACACTGTTTAAAGCATCACGATTTAGTGAAGAATACTTTCACTAAAAGAATCCTAGAGTAATAGAGAGGAAACAAACAGCTTTTAAAACACTGAAATTATTGGACTCATAAATCAGAACAGAGCGAGTTCTCCGTTTCTTCGCTCTGGTTGTGCCTTCCTGACTGTGGCTTCGATATAATGGGGCTTTTGTGGTCACCCACCCCAGCAATACTACAACGAGTATGTGGCAACTCTGACACAGCTGTTAATTTGCCTTCACCTGTGATCACATTTGTAACATCATAAGGGCAAGCACCAGTGGGACTAAAAAATCACATATGGAGTACACGATATGAGAAAGGCCCTAAAGAGATGTCAGGCTCCCCTCTCCTGGCCTCTGAGAGCATAGGAACGGTATCCTTTCCTTGAAAGTCTCTTTTAATACAAAGTTTCAGAAATCAAAAATCTATTTTTACTCCAGTCTAGTGGTAAAGCTATGATTGGCATCTGCTGTCCCAGCCATCATCCATGCAAAAATTTCAAATATTTAAACATCTACCATAAAATCACTCAAACAGTATTCCAACTATTTTTGCACATTTGTCATAAACAGCCTAAATAAATAAACTTTACAAACCCTTTAAAGCTCCCAGATTTTGAGATTTAAGCAAAGCTTTCAGTTTATCACTTTCCTTAGGGAGTTCCCAAGGAAGATGCCAGTCGCCTCAACATGAAGCCTGAAGCAGCGAAGACAGGTGTGTCTCTAGGCTTCTGTGTTTTATGACTCTGATACCAAGTTTGACCCTAGTGAACTTCAACTCTTGTGCACACGCTTCTCCTTCTTCAGTTGCTTTCATCTTCAGGTCCTCCAACAAAGGAGGTGCAATGTCTTACACTGGAATCGTGAAGACACCAACCAGGTCACCTCACCTTTTCTTGGGGCAGAGCGTCCTACTGTCTACAAAGGTAGTATGATGGTAGAAGGTCCCACTTTCTCTCCACTCTCAGCCCCTAAGCTGAGCTATTCTTAGCTAATAGTTTCTGTCACCTTAAAACGCATACATTACAATTTATAAACCAAAGCAATTTAGTCGAGAGTAGAACCTGGTTTTCTTCATTGAACACATGGCTGAAGACACAGATTCTGAGAAAGCTTCCCCATGAGTAAGTGGGAATAGCTTTGGGCCAGGTAGGTTGGGGGTGATAAGTGGAACTTTCTTTGTTTCCCACACTGAACAGTCAGATAAGAAGACACCCAGAAAGGAAAGAGTAGGTCAGTCTGCAGGCCTCAGGCTCAAGCAGAAATGGCATAAATTGTTACCTAAAACATTTTTGAAATGCAACATCAGCTAAGATTTTCTTCCCTAAGGACACTTTTGGTAAAAGTTAGGCAACAGATAGGAACAAAACCCCATGCTACTCCATGGACGAAAATGTTTATTTTAAATAATGGCAAATTCTGAACACACAAGCAATCAAGGCATGGATGGTGGGTGGGATGGTAAGATTTCTCCTGAGAGCTGTGCCCCTGGTGACAAATGCTGCATAAACCCTTGGACTGTGAATATGATGACTTTGACTCTGCTGATTAGGGTATGTTCTGGGGCAGAGGTGATTTTAACAATGGGAGATGATGTGCATGGGCCTGATCTAATCGCAAGGGTCCTTTCAAAGCTGGAGGCAGTCATGAAGTTGGAGACTGAAAGCGTAAAAAGGATTCATCACATAGCTGCTGACTTGAAAGTGGGGAGACCTCAGAGCCAGGGATGTGGGCAGCCTCTGGTTATTGAGAACAATGCGCGACTAATAGCTGGCAATCAAAGGAAGCCTCAGTCCTACAACCACAAGGAAGTGGATGCTGTCAATGATCTGAATGAGCTGGAAAGTGCATTTCTCCCCAGAGACTGGAGATAAGAGCTCCATCCAACCTCTTGATTTCAGCCCTTAAGACCCTGAGCTGAGAACTCAGTTCTGTATTATGTGAACTAATAAATACATGGTGTAAATGGCTAAATTAATAGTAATTTTTTAGGGGGGCAATAGAAAATTAAGAACTCCCCTAGTACATTAACTAGGCAGACATTACCAGTGCTGGGCCAGCCTAGTATTAAGTGGAGGTGTCTTGGAGAAAAGGTTCCTGCTGCAAAAGGAGGAGCAAGTGTGAGCCCCCAACCTGCAGGGCCCCTGCCCACAGATTTCTAAGGTTCCCTGGCCCCCTGGAGCCTTCTACCCTAGTGTAGAGCACATGGACCCACCACATATGGAGAGTCTCAGAAATTTCACAATCTTTTTGAATCTAAGCTTCTTTCTAATCTGGTGAAAATGAAAAGAAATAACCAGATAAAACATGTAGCAGTGTTCCTGACATGGGGTAGGCATTCTGCAAATGTTATCATCCTTCTTCCAGCCTCTTTGCCAACCTCCCTTTCTAAAACACAAAATGAATCATTCCCAGTTGACAGGCTTGTAATGATTCCCCATCTCGTATAAAATAAAACCCATGCTCCTTATAAGATCAAAGAAGGGCATTCTGTTCTTAACAGACTATTTAGCATGTTGTGAACATGCTGTGTTGCCTTAGACGTGTGGACTGCTCTATCAGGAATGCCTTTCTCATTCTGCTCCTACCGGGTGAACTCTGCTTCATTACGTAAGACATGACTCCAGCATCATTACCATAGGAGACTACTCCGGAAAATTGCAGACAATAAGGACGACATCTTCCTCTGATGTACCAAAGTCCTCTGCACATATAGGATACGGCATTTGCACTTGCCACATGGTAGCATTAAGGAGCTTGGACTCCATTCTGAAGGCAATACAAAGCCACTGAATAGTTTCCAGAAAGGACTAATGTGGTCATGTGTACATTTTGGAAAGATCACCACCATTTTGGAAAGATTCCCCTGCAGGGTGGGAAAATGGGTTAGATCAGGGCAAGAATAGAGGCAAGGTAAGAATAAGAAGCTGGGTTGATGAGACAAAGGAAGGGTCCCCAGCTAAGCAGTGTGCTAGGGCAGGAAAATACATATGGAAGGTAGCTATAGTAAGCGTGGATGGGTGGATGGATGGATGGATGGATAGATGATAGACAGATAGATAGTAGAGTACTGGGGTACATAAACTGCTATGCAACAATGGAGGCCCTTCCAGAAGAAGGCAACCGTAGACAGGGATTATTAGGAAGCAAGTGAGAGGGGCTGATGTTACTGTTGACAAACCATTACCGGGTTGAGAATACCTGCTACTTGGATAAGTCTTTAACAGGCTGATATATCCCTGATTTGGAACAAGTCCAAGTCTTGGTAAGATTCTGAATGAGGTATGAGGAAAGTTTATTTCCAAGCTGATAAAGCTTGTTTAGGATCAATTAAGAGCAAAAGCCAGCAATTATAAACAACTTAATTGTCCCTTAGTAATACAGATGCTGTTTGTTTTTGCACAATCATTTGAAGACATTGGAATGAAGTCTTCTACTTCTTTTCTTCAGTTTTAGCCAAAAAAAAGTTAAGTCTCTCCTGTTCACAATTATTCTCAGAGCCGTATACATGTGCAGAGCCTAAAGAGATTTAGGATGTTGACAGTGCAGTGATGACAATAAGAGGCCATGCCCTCATCCCTCTGTTGGGGCTCTGCTCTCCTTGCCCTACTCCAGGCTCAGTCCACACCCCTCCTTGTGGCCCTTACTTTCCTGAGCTTGGTCTCATAGCACTCGCCCTTCAGGGCAGGCACCAAGGCCCACTCCAGGGCCCTGGACCTGACCACTGGGCATCCTTGATGAGGAAACCCAACATGACCACCAGATCCTTGCTCCCCAGTGACAATGTGTAGACAAGGACACAACCTATGCTGGGCACTGGGCTTCCCCAGGTTTGCTGTCCTGATTGCCATTTGGATAAGCTTTGTACTACAGCTTCACAGCTGGAATTCCCAATAGATGCTATGAGTTTCTTTCTTTCTTTCTTTCTTTTTTTTTTTTTTTTTTTTTTTTTTGCAGTTTTTGGCTGGGGCTGGGTTTGAACCCACCACCTCCAGCATATGGGGCCAGCACCCTACTCCTTTGAGCCACAGGTGCTGCCCTATGAGTTTCTTTTTTTTTAATTTCAGATTAATATAAGGCCACAAGTGATTAGGTTACATTGTTTGCATTTGTTATGTAAAGTCTAAGTTGCAGTTGACCCCTTCACCGAAGAGGTGTGCCATATGCCCCTACATTGCACTCATTAGGTCAGAGCTTACCACACCACCTCTTCTCTCTCCTTTATCCCTCTCCTCCTCATCCCACTTGACTTTGTGTTATTTTTTCTTGTTTGGACCTGTAGTAGTTAATCTACTATTTTCATATTAGTATTGAATAACCGGATGCTTGTTTTTCCATTCTTGTGATACTTTACTTAGGAGGGTATTCTCCAAATCCATCCAGGTAAATACAAAAGATGTAAAGTCTCCATCCTTTTTATGGATGAATAGTACTCCATGGTATACATGTATCAGAGTTTATTAATCCATTCATGAGTTGATGGGCACTTGGGTTGTTTTCACATCTTGACAGTTGTAAACTGAGCTGCTATAAACATTCTAGTGCAAATGTCCTTATGGTAAAATGATTTTCTTTTCTTATGGGTAGACACCTACTAATGAGATTGCAGGATCAAATGGAAGGTCTACTTTTAGGTCTTTGAGGATTTTCCATACTTCTTTCCATAGAGGCTGTATTTGTTTGCAATTCTACCAGCAGTGTAAAAATGTTCCCTTCTCTCTACACCGTTGCCAGAATCTGTATCTTTGGGACTTTATGATGTGGATTTCTGATTTATTGCCTTGTATGCTAATACTCCAGTTACTTCTAAATGAGGCCCCTTTCATATTGTCCTGTGGCCAAGGGACCAGGAAGAAACAGGAACTAACATTGACCAAAGGCCTGATGCCTGCCAAATACTTGTATTAAGCACCTATGTAGATCAACTCATTTAATCTGTGCAATTTTCTGCTCGTTTTATAAAAGCAGAAACTAAGGCTGAGTAATTTGAATCTGGCCAGTTTATAAAGGCATTAGGTACAGGGTCAGGCTTCAAATCCAAGTCTGTCTGACTCTAAAGCCAGGGTGATTTCAATAATTGAATGTAGGCTTTCCCAGAAACTAATGGCTGCTCCTGAATCCAGGCCATCCAATGGCTGGGCTGGGCTGCTCCGGATTCACCTTTTAGGAATCACTGTTCCTCCACCTGGAGCTTCATGACTCGCCAGACTCCCTACCCACAAACACACATACACATAGTCAAGAGATAGCACTGGCCCACAGACAGGAGTCGTGGGCTACAAACCACAGAACTATGTCTCCTATCATCTTCCACTCAACATGCAAGATTAAAATGCATTTGAATTTCAATGGGTAAGTCCTAGGATTTTAAAAGTTTGGCCCTTAGAGATGTTTTTAATCTGGTATTTTTCTTACAGTGTACTTAGTCTTCAATTCTATTTTCCAGATAAACATAAAACCATCATGGGACAATGCCATTCATGAGCCAAAGGAAATTTAGAACCAATATTTAATATGGGCGAGTTCTTTAGTTTTCTGTGTAAATTGTCAAAATTTCAGTCTGGAGATGACAAAATGTCAGATGGCCCAGAGGAGTCTCCAAGCAATTCCACTCATCTAACAAAAGAGGAAATCTTCACTTAATCTTGTCTAGAAAAGCTCCATGGTTAATCTCAGAACACAGGAGCTCCTGCTTCCCTGGACAGTTTTGCTTCCAGCTGCCCCCTGGTGCCATCAAAGGATCTGTGTTTGGGAAATACTCAACTTGGGGGCTACTTATTGCTGATCCAAATATACACTGTAGGGGAGAATTATTTTGCTTGTATGCCAGAACTTGGCATCTTTTCAGTTAAAAAAAAAAATCACAGAGCACATTTTATTCAAGCAAGAAACTTGGGGAAACCCATTTTTAAAAAGTGATAGCCTTGGCACTATAACTTTAAAACTATGCAGCATGGGAAAGAAAGAAAAAGCAAGGAAGAGGGTGGTCCCTGACTGTACAGTGAGGGTGACTGGCAGTTGTGTTTCTGGATCAAGAGTACAAAAAACTGAGAAATTTCAGGATGAGGTGAGGTGAAGGTAATGTGAGCTGCCAGTGTTTTCATATTTCTGTGAAGTGCTCCTCTATTCCTTGTCACAAGTTAAGAACCACTGGTGCAAACAGAGAAAGCTAAATGAATTGGAGGTTTAGGAGACAGGAGAGGAATTTGCTTCTAAACCAAGATGGGATGGGAAGATTCTTCTTGGATGGTGTGTTTTCAGAATGGCAATCCTACTATCTATCCAAATGAAAAGCAGAGAAGGCTGAGTGCTTCTGACGTGCCTCGCCTCCCCAACACAGCAGACATAGCCGCGTGGCACAAATCTTCCAAGTTAGAAACCTCAGCATCCACACAACATAGTGTTATACTGTACTGAGATCCATCAAGTCAACTTGATTGTCCAATACCAGTGCCCTTCCTGCAGAAAATATTTCTTAGATCTATCCTCTCATTCCATCCCACAGCTTGGGTCTGGGTCTGGGCCATTCTGCTTCTGTCTTTAAGTGTGCTTGTCTGTTCATTCCTTAGTTGACTTTCTTATGACTCATGCATCTCATTCAACAGAACCCCCTCTGTGCCTAGGGAAGACCTCAGAATGTAAGCCCAGTGCAGCTGAGCATTTCAGAAGGAAGACTTTACATGTATAACTATATTTAAAATTGTTCACAGCTGGCCATAATTGCAACCCAACAGCCTCATCCTCTTCATTGCTCAAATTTCCTACTTGCTTTATTTCTTTTCCAGAGCCCATCTCACTGTCCAACATACTATGTCATTTGGGGGCTCATTATGCTTATTTGTTTATTTTCTCCCTTCCTGTAAGAATGTCAGCTCTTCCCTCAATGAATCCCCAAAAATAAAAAAAAAATAAAAAATAAGAATGTTCGGTCTACAGGAATTCTGTCCATTTTGTTCACTGATATATCCCAAGCACCTAAAATTGTGCCTGGCTCCTAAAAGATATTTTGTAAATATCTCTGGGATTGATGAATGAATGTGATAAAGCCTACGAAGAAAAATTCAAGAAACTTTGAGAAACAAAAACTATAGGTTGTAACCTAATCTAGGAATAAGGAAAGACTCTTTAAAGAAGTGTCATTTAAACTGAAACCTGAGGATGAGGTTAGGTGAATAGGGTGGGAAGTCTTCAGGACAGAGGAACGGACAGGCCAAAGCCCCGTGTTGAGAAGGGTGAGTGGTGTGAACTAGTTGGTGGTCTGTGGGATGGTGTGGTCAGGGTTCAGGGGTATGGGTGTGTGTGTGGAAGAGGATGCTGAATGACTCTGAATCTGAGAAGGAAGGCCTGCATCATCCAAACCCTGGGCACAATGGTAACACATCTGGCTTCTAACATAAGGATTGTGGGAAGCCTCTACAAGTCTCTAGGAGGGCAGACAAAGGACCTGAGATGCATATTTCCAAGATCATTCTGGCTGTAGTGTGAAGGCGGCAAGAATGCTTATGGAGACAGGGTACGTGTTTCTGATCATCCAGGCATGAGGAGATGCTGACAGCGGTAGAGACAGAAGGCAGATTCAGGAAGTACTCAGTAGGTAGGTTCAGGAGGTACCCAGTGGGTGGGTTCAGGAGGTACTCAGTGGGTGGGTTCAGGAGGTACTCAGTAGATGGATTCAGGAGGTACACAGTAAGTGGATTCAGGAGGTACTCAGTAAGTGGATTCAGGAGACACTCAGTAGATGGGTTCAGGAGGTACTCAGTAAGTGGGTTCAGGAGATACTCAGCAGGTAGGTTCAGGAGGTACTCAGTAGGTGGGTTCAGGAGGTACTCAGTAAGTGGGTTCAGGAGATACTCAGTAGGTAGGTTCAGGAGGTACTCAGTAGGTGGGTTCAGGAGGTACTCAGTAAGTGGGTTCAGGAGATACTCAGCAGGTAGGTTCAGGAGGTACTCAGTAGGTGGGTTCAGGAGGTACTCAGTGGGTGGGTTCAGGAGGTACTCAGTGGGTGGATTCAGGAGACACTCAGTAAGTGGATTCAGGAAGTACTCAGTAGGTGGGTTCAAGAACTACTCAGTGGGTGAGTTCAGGAGGTACTCAGTAGATGGATTCAGGAGGTACTCAGTAAGTGGATTCAGGAGACACTCAGTAGGTGGGTTCAGGAGGTACTCAGTAGGTGGGTTCAGGAGATACTCAGCAGGTAGGTTCAGGAGGTACTCAGTAGGTAGGTTCAGGAGGTGTTCAGGAGGTACTCAGTGGGTGGGTTCAGGAGGTACTCAGTAGATGGATTCAAGAGGTACTCAGTAAGTGGATTCAGGAGACACTCAGTAGGTGGGTTCAGGAGGTACTCAGTAAGTGGGTTCAGGAGATACTCAGTAGGTAGGTTCAGGAGGTACTCAGTAGGTAGGTTCAGGAGGTACTCAGTAGGTGGGTTCAGGAGGTACTCAGTGGGTGGGTTCAGGAGATACTCAGTAGGTAGGTTCAGGAGGTACTCAGTAAGTGGGTTCAGGAGATACTCAGCAGGTAGCTTTAGGAGGTACTTAGTAGGTGGGTTCAGGAGGTACAGAGTAGGTGGGTTCAGGAGGTACTCAGTAGGTAGATTCAGGAGGTACTCAGTAAGTGGGTTCAGGAGATACTCAGTGGTGGATTCAGGAGATATTCAGTAAGTAGATTCAGGAGGTAGTCAGTAGGTGGGTTCAGGAGGTACTCAGTAAGTGGATTCAGGAGACACTCAGTAGGTGGGTTCAGGAGGTACTCAGTAGGTGGGTTCAGGAGATACTCAGCAGGTAGGTTCAGGAGGTACTCAGTAGGTAGGT
>CAUYRH010175844.1:0-13381 GCA_963574655.1 Perodicticus potto | reverse complement strand
TGGGAAAGATGAAATAGGTTGAAAAGTCTCTATCCAAAGAGAGATAAAGGGGGAGAAGTAAAACAGAGAGAGAATAAATAGGGTTTAGATACCATAACCAAAATACCAGAGCCCTTGCTCTTGTCTAAACTAAAAATGGAGGTTAAGAATACAACAAACCAAACTTTGCATAGAACAGAACAAAGCACAGCAAAAAAGTCAAATTACCACAACTCTCACTTCAAAAACCAAATAGAGAGAGAGAGAGAAAAAAAAAAAAAAACACTAAGAAAGAAAAAAAATAATAAAATAAAATTAAGAAAAAATCAGATTGTAGGGGGCAGCAGTGCCTGTGGCTCAAAGGAGTGGGGAGCCAGCCATAGGTTGGAGGTGGTGGGTTCAAACCCAGCCCTGGCCAAAAACTGCAAAAAAAAAAAGAAAAGAAAAGAAAGAAAAAGATTGTACAAGGGGGTACTATAAACTATATATGTATGTATACACACACACACATACACACATACACACACTTATACATATTGCAATATATTTCCAGGATACCAGGTGGCACTGTGGTGTTAAGAGATGGAGAATACACCCTGAAAACCACTCTCTAGTTGCCAAGGAGAACTAACTGGCTTTGTTATCTTTGTGTATTTGCCCTCTGTGGGTTCCTGATTATTTACTCATCTTTCAGTCTCTGCCAGGTTGAGGTCTTAATGCTCTGAAGAGTCTTTGGGAGGCAAGTCTCAGGGTGCTCCCTGACAACAATTCCTGGGGAGTGCAGGAGCCACTCAGCTCACACAGTAGTGGATGCCTGGGTTAGGCAGGGGTGCCAGTGTCAGCCTAGTACTAGACCCCTGCAGACAGACCATCCTGCAATGGCAGTCCAGATAACAGGCATGACCTTCCCAAGACAGCAGCCCAGCCAGCCGACAAGCTGATGGGAATTACCTTCCACTCGACATTCAAACCCTGTGGCTGTACACTGTTTGAGTTCCACTGTTTGCTCAATGTTTCTACAGCAGTTCCAATGCACAACTTCTCTTGAAATCCGTAAACTGCATAATGGCTCCCTCCCAACTAGGCTTCTGTGGAAGGGCCAACCAGCCAGCCCCTGCCTGCTCCCATGTGCTCATATGCTGTGGCGACCTCCACAGCTCTGGACATCCTGCTGTCTCCAGCAGTACACCACTGTCTCATTGTGCCCATGAGGAAATCATCCAGGTAGGTTCCTCCTGCCAAATACTGTTGAGTTATGCTCTTTCTCCTGTCTTATTGAGGAAGGCCAGCCAGAAATCCTTGTAGTGTGACATCTTGCTCGACCCACCCATTATGTTTTTGAGATTTTTCAATGTGAGGGTGATAAAATCCCAAATCATTCCCAAACAAATACAATTTAATTTATAATCATACAAATTTTAATGAAACTAGCCAACATGTAGCAGGGACAAGGAATAAAGTAGGGATGGTTAATGGATGAAAAATATAGTCAGGCAAAATAAATAAAATATAATATTTGATAGGACAACAGGGTGGTTATAGTCAACAATAAGTTATTACATATAGATAGTCCCCAGGGTTAATAATGAGATAGGTTCTGCAGGTTTGTTTTTAAATTGAATTTGTATGTAAGTTGGAACAGGTACATTTATCTATTATGTGTAATAGCCCCCATTCGTTAGTGTAAGTCGTACATTAGTCTGATGTCTCTCTACAAATGTTTCTATAGCTGCTATACACATTACTGATTTATTAATTATAACTTATATTTTTTCCAAGAAGTTTATATTTGGTTCTTTTTTATATATAGTTATTTATTTAGTGTCTGTCTCGTTTTCTAGCACTCCTTTCTTTCTTCAACCATATGACATAATTAATTTTCAATAAAATATCACTAGTTAAGGAGGATGGTAATCAAGGTATCATTCTTATGAAAGTGAGTTGCTCACTAGTGTATTTTGTAAGTTTGTATTTTCAGCTCATCTTGGATAGAAGTATATGTGTGTGTGGGTGTCCATACCTCAGTGGTTAGGACACCGCCAAGTACCTGGTGTGTACCAGCTAAAATCAACAATGACAACTGCAGCAAAAAAAATAGCTGGGCGTTGTGGTGGGCATCTGTACTCCCAGCTACTTGGGAGGCTGAGGCAAATAGCTTAAGCCAGGAGTTTGAGGTTGCTGTGAGCTGTGATGCCATAGCACTGTACCAAGGGTGAAATCTTGAGAGTGTCTCAAAAAAAAAGAAGTACATGTGTGGGCTTCTGCACTGCAAGGGTTTGAACATGTCTTCCCAGAACAGTTTAGCACTTATTTTTGTCATGTACCCATGAATATCCCTGTGGCAATCAGTCAGTTTTTAAATTAATTTTTTAAATTGATGACTCTAGGACACCATAGACAGAAGAAATTCAATTTCAAAACTACTTCAGAATTAGGCCATATTCCCTAATTTGGTTATTGTCAACAAATCCTCATCTCCTATATTTTAAGAGACACACAATCTTCCAATCTCTTCAGGAAGCCATAGTGTGTGTCACTTAAGGCATTCATTGTTCCTTTTGTTTGTTATATTTTTAATATTAATAGTCTTTATTTTTGGAGCATTTTTAGGTTTGCAGAAATATTGATAGGTAGGTACAAAGAGTTCCCACATACTCCCCCCACATGAGCCCTTCCACAGCAATTTTGCATATTATTTATATATTGTCTTACAAGAGCACATTTGTTGAGGTTAATGGACCAATATTCATATATATATATATATATACACATATACACACACACACACACACACACATATATATTTGAGAGACAGTCTTACTTTGTTGCCCTTGGTAGAGTGCCATGGGCTACAGCAACCTCTAACACTTGGGCTTAAATGATTCTCTTGCTTCAGCCTCCCAATTAGCTGGGACTATTGGCACCTGCCACAATGCATAGCTATTTTTTTCTTGAAGTTGTCATTGTTATTTGGTAGGCCCAGGCCAGGTTAGAACCCGCCTGCCTTGGTGTATGTGGCCAGTGCCCTAATCACTGAACTATAGGCGCCAAGCCCCAATATTCATATATTATTATTAACTAAAGACTATAGTTTACATTAGGGGTTAGTTATTTGTGTTGTAAATTCTATAGTCTTTGACAAACATGGAATGACTTCTGTCTAACATCACTGTGTTATATGTGATAGTTTGACAACCATAAAAACTCCTCTGCCCCAACTATTTGTTTCACTCTTTCTCTTCAAAATGTCTAGTACAACTGATCTTTTACTTTCTCTATTGTTTAACCATATAGTTGGATGCCATACAGTTGGAATTACATAGTATGTAACCATTCATATTGGCTTCTTTCACTTGGCATTTGAGCTATTTACATGTCTCTTTATGGCTTAGTAGCCCACTTTTTTATTGCTGAATAATACCTATTTTACAAATGTGTTATAATTTATTTATCAATTTACCTATTGAGGGACATTTTTGTATTTTCCAAGTTTCATCAATTGTAAATAAAGTTGCTATAAACTTTCATGTGCAGATTTTTGTGTGAGCATAATTTTTTAACTTATTTGGGTATATAACAAGAGGTATGATGGCTGAATCATGTGATAAAAATAGTTTTTTAAAAAAATGTTTATATATTTATACATAAATACACATAAATTATTAGATTAAAGTGGTTGTTTGTGAAATCTTCATTGTCTGTTAAGATAAACAAAGAAAGAATGCTTTCAATATCAGAGAGTCTCCAGGTTGACACACTAACAAAAACAGTTATGAGGCTGGGGCTGAGATAGTCAAGAGAGTTGGTTGGGCCATCTGCTCTTAGGGGAACCACGATTATCTCAGATGCTGCTGTGTCTTGGCATCTGCCATGCTGATAGTTTTCTTATAAATCTTAAGATAGTTCCATTTAAGACTGTCATACTTTACCTCAAAAATATGCAGAAAGAATAATTCCAGCTTCATTTATAACAAACAGCTTTACTTCTATTCATGCATCTCAGAGCTGTTTGTTTTGTAACATTGTATACACCATACTGTGTGTCATAGAAAACTTGTAATTAATTAAAACCCCAGATTCTCTTCAGAGATTCCCCACCCTGTAATTGTGCAATTTGCTCCCATTTTATAGATGGAGTGGTACAAGGAGGCTAATAGTTCTTCCCTCTCATGACCTTCTCTCTACATCCCTTGTGGCTTCTTCATTCTTTGTTTATATGTAATACTCTTCCTGTGTTGATTGGATTAATTGAGTTCTTTTTTTTTTTTTTTTTTGAAAAAGAGCCTCAAGCTATCACTCTGGGTAGAGCACTGTGGCATCACAGCACACAGCAACCTCCAACTCCTGGGCTCAAGCAATTCTCTTGCCTCAGCCTCCCAAGTAGCTGGGACTACTGGCGCCCACCACAACGTCCAGCTATTTTTTGGTGTGTTGATTACTGTAACTTTATAGTCTGGTAGACTCAACCTTCTGACTTTACTACTTTTCCTTAAATATTGTGTTGGATATTACTGGTCTTTTCCTTTTCATAAAAACTATAAGATTATTTTGTGAATAGTCACAAAATAACTGGCAGACACTTTTTGTATTTTTTAAATTGTGGTAAAAACCATGAAATTTATTATCACAACCATTTTAAAGTGTACAATTCAGTAGTATTAAGTATGTATATTTACCTTGTGTGCAACAGATTTCTAGAACTTTTTGTCATGCAAAATTACAACTTTATAGCCAACGAGCAACAAATCCTCAGTATCCCACACCTAACCCTAGGGAACTACCATTCCACTTCCTTTTTTCTGAGTTTGGCAATTTTAGATACCTCATGTACAGAACATCCCTAATTTGTCTTTTTGTGATTAGCTTATTGTACTTTGCATAAGATTGTCAATATTTATCCATGTTATAACATATGACAGAATTTCTTTCATTTCAATGCTGAATAATATTGTACTCATGTATATGATTTATCCATTAATCTATTGTGGACATTTGAGTTGCTCCTGCCTCTTGGTTACTGTTAATAATGCTGCAGTAAGGAAAAATCACCTAATACCTCTTTGAGATCCTTATTTTAAATATATATATATATATATATATATATATATCCAGAAGTGGAATTGGCAGATCATATGGTAATTCTATTTTCAATTGTTTAAGAAACACTCTTCTTAGTAAAGTATCACAAGAATGGAGAAGCAAAAATCCAATGTAGTCAATTATAATATGAAAGCAGTAAACAATCTAATACAAAGGGTGAGGTAGGGGAATAAGACATGTGGAGAGGGGAGGAAGGAGAGCGATGGGGGCCTCAGTGTATGCATACCTCTTAGGGCAGGACACAATTAAAGAGAGAATTTATCAAGAATTACAAGAGAGAACTGCAATGAGTGTAACCTAATTCTTTGTACCCTCAATGAATCCCAAACAATATAAAAAAGATAAAAAAGAAACCTCTCTGCTGTTTTACAAAGCATAAAATGGTTACACCATATCACATTGCCACCAATAGTGCACAAAGATTCTAATTCCTCCATTTCCTCTCCAACACTTGTTACCTTCTGCTTTTATGATAGTGACAACCTTCATAGGTGTGAGATGACATCTCATTGAAATTTTGATTTGCATTTCTCTAAAGATTAATAATGTGCATATTTCATATGCTTGTGGGTCATTTCCGTATCTTATAATGTTGGAAGAAATGTCTATTAAAGTCATTTTCCCAGGAATTAGTTTGCTAGTTTTAATACTTGAATTATAGTTGTCTTACATATATTCCAGATATCAGCCCTTTATCAAATATATGACTTATGGATACATTTTCACTTTTCATATTTTGACTTCTTACTCTGTTAATCTTTTTTAATGTGAGATATTTGAGGAAGTCCCATTTGTTATTTATGCTTTTATTTGTGGTGCCTTTGTACAATAACCAAGAAATCACTTACACTCCAATGTCATAAAATTTTTCTGCTATGTGTTTTATAACTCTGCTAGGAGTTTTAAAACTCAGCAGGAAGTTTTATGGTTTTAGGTCTTAAATTCAGGTCATTAACTCATTTAGGATTATTATTTATATATAGTGTAGAGAAAAAGTTTTACTTTTTCCTTTTGCGTATGGGTATCAGCTTACCTAGCATCATTTTTTGAAGAAAATATACTTTCTTCATTGTATAGTCTTAGCACTCTCATTAAAGATCATTTGACCACAAATGTAAGAGTGTATTTCTGGCCCTCTATTCTGTACCAATGTTATATATGTCTACCTTTATGCCAGTAACACAGTGTTTGGTTATGCTGGATTTGTAATTTGGTTTTTATTTTGTTTTTTATATTTACTTTAGAATATTAGAGAAGTATACATATATTGGCTTATCATTTCCCTTTTGTACATTCTAAGCACTATGGTTTGAAATCAGGAAATGTGACGTCTCTAACTTTGTTCCTCTCTTTAAATATAATTTTAGTTATTTTGAGTGATTGGTTAAAATTTTGAAGATCATTACATAGAACCTATACAGTGTGGAGAAGAACTGATATCTTAAATATTTGAGCCTAGATCTTCTTTGGTTTCCTTATTCAGAGGTTATAGTTCATAATCTTTGTTCACATTTTGTTAAATGTACACCTATTTCTTTTTGCGGTGCTAATGTAGACTTCCATATTTTCCATTTTTAATTTCAAAATTGAATGTTAATTGGTGGTATATAAAAAGAAATTGGCTTTTGCATATTATCCCTGTATGATCTTTGTGTTCTACAATATTGCTTTGTTTATTATTCTCAGTGTTTATTGTTGTTAATGATTCTTTGAGATTTCCTACGTAGGCAATTATATCATCTATGAACAAATACAGCTTTATTTCTTTCTTCCTAGTCTGTGTCTTTTTTCTCTTCTTGTTTTATTACCTCAGCTAGAATTTCTAGAATAATGTTAAATCGGAGTGAAGAGAGAGTATAACCTCTTGTTCATAATATTTACAAGAAAAATCTTTAGTTTCTAACCCTTAAGAATAATAGTAGCTGCAGGAATTTTGTCGCTATTCTTTTTCTAATTTTTTTTTTTTTTTTGAGACAGTCCCACTTTGTCACCCTGGGTAGCGTGTCATGGCAACATAGCTTACAGCAACCTCAAACTCTTAGGCTTAAGTGATTCTCTTGCCTCAGTCCCCAAGTAGCTGGGACTAAAGACACCCTCCAAAATGTCCGGCTATTTTTTAGACACGGGGTCTCACACTTGCTCAGGCTGGTCTTCAACCTTTGACCTCATACAATCTACCCACCCGGGCCACCCAGAGTGCTAGGATTATAGGCGCCTGGCCTGTAGCTATTCTTTATCAAGTAGAGGGAATTGCCTTCTGTTCTATTTCGCTGAGATTTTTTATCATGAATATATAATGATAGTTCTCATCTTTTAATCCTTGATTGTTTAACTTTCTTTTCTCAGTATTTGTTATGTAGTTAAAAGGATGTTGGATATATTTTAGGTACTGTTTTGTTGTGTTAATAGAAGCAGATATGTGGTCTATCTCCTAGGTAATAGAGTCTGAGAGATATCTGCATTTATTCTTTTTCCACACTTACCTCCATTATTTTTAATTATGTCTATATTTAACTATAATTTATCACTTTAAATTCATAACTTTTACATCTCATCCTGAGGATGGCTCATGTAGTAGTATCTCTTCCCTTCAAAAAGCACATCATAATACTCTATTTTTCAAAAATTAGGATAGACAAGTTATCTAGTTTTAGAGAAATTTTAGTTGATTTCCATTGTTCTGAAGCATATGGTCAAATTTCTAAACCTACATATAAGTTTTATAAAGAGATAGTTTTCTTCTAAATTAGAATTTACAGAGGAAAAAAGAATAAAACCCTATACCTTCGTCTTCGTTGTACCCTTAATTAGCTAATTAATCACTTTAATTCTTTAGTCTGCAATAGTAAATAAAATTGCATATTAATACAGTATATTTGAAGTTATTTTCTCTAAAGTTATTCCATTTAATGTTGCTATCTTTGGGGGTAACATTTAAAGTCTCATTCATTATACTTTTTATTATTCTTGGTGTGTTCACTTTGGGAAAAAAAAAGTCTGGTCTTTGTTACCAGAAAACTTAGTTTAAAAATAACTCTGCTTCAGGTTTTCATTGGTTAAAAAGAAAATATTTCCCATATTATAGGATTACTAAAATGGTTAAAGTAGATAACATACCATTGTTCACATACTAAATGGTCAACAAAGATTTATTATAAAACAATCTGGGAAAGTTCAAACTCAGTATATGATTATTTTACTTACAAAGAGCTGGCCAATTCTACCAATATACATGGATCAAATACTAATTATCACATATTCTTAGGTGAACAAACAACTTTGTTTTATTTTGTGATAACTTTTTTTTAGTAGAATATAATGGATATAACACTCACAAATGTAAAGCTTGATGAATTATCACAATAAATATACTTAGGTAAATATCCACCTTGATCAAGAATACTAGCATTTCAGAAGCTGTCATTATCCTTTTTATAATCATTACCTTTTCCTTAATAATTATACTGACTTTATTGCTTTGGAATTTGTATCAGTAGAATAAAACATCATGTAACAATTTGCACCTGGCCTTCACTCAGCAGTGTTTGTGAGATTCAGCCCTGCCTGTTATGGAGTACAGCAGTACCAAGGTCATGGTCATCACCATATAGTACTCTGTTGTACAAACATATCACATGTTTTTCTTATAAATTCTACTGTTGATGTGCATTTTTGTTGGTTACAGCAGTACCTTGGTCATGGTCATCGCCATATAGTACTTTGTTGTATAAACATATCACATGTTTTGTGCATTTTTGTTGGTTACAGTATGGATCTATGAATATTTAAATATATTTTTACAGAGATGTGTATTCATCTTGGGTACATACCTAGGTGTAGTACTATAATACTTTAAAGTATGTATGAATTTAACTTCAGTATATACTGAAAAAATTCCTTAAAGTGGTTGTACCAACTTATACCATCTCAAAAATTTATTAATATAGGGCAGCGCCTGTGGCTCAGAGGAGTAGGGCACCGGTCCCATATGCCGGAGGTGGTGGGTTCAAACCCAGCCCTGGCAAAAAAAAAAAAAAACTGCAAAAAATAACTTATTGATATAAACATACTTAGGAAATATATAAATGTATAGAAAGAGTCTTTTCTCAGGATAGAGGGTGGGTTCATACTAGGAAAGAAAGAGCACTAACTGGGAGACTCAATGCTATGAGTATCATCTGGATGTCATTCCCCCAGTGCTATACCACCCAACATATAGAAAACAAGGCTTCTCCACAGAGACTCCCGTGTTTTAGTTCTGAAAAGGAGCTTCAGGAGGCTATTTGTGTGAAAGGCCACAGGAATCAGCTCTAGGTCATTTAAATAGTTGGTGGTTAAGGGGTGGTCAGCTTCATATCCTGGAGGCTCTTCAAATGATTTGGCCCACAAGATTTAGTTGTCAAATAGGTATCTGGGATGCTGACTAAGGGAGCCTAAATAGATTATCACTCGATAACTATTTAGGGACAACCTATCACTCCAGCTTTAAAAGTATAATAAGTACATAAATAAACAGAAAACACACATGAGGAGGAATCAGAAGATGAATCACAACAACATGAAAAATTAGCACACCCAAGAAATTTCAGGATAGATTCAGCTGAAAATAACATCCAAAGAGAAATTGTGGAAATGATAGAATACAGAATATGGATGGCACATAGTAGGAATAGAATTGATGAGATGATGGGTAAAAAAAAATTAAAAATAAGTCTAAAAACCATTTTAAGAACTTAGGGCAATTAAAGACAAAGTAACCAAGGTTCCAGATATAATTAAGAAGTATATAAGTTAGCTTAAGAAATTAAAGAGGCATTCAAGGAGATTCAAACCACAATTGAAAGTCTCAGCAATAGAACACAACATGGAGAAGAAAGAAACTCAGAATTCTAAGACAAGACCTTTGAATAAACTTCCCCCAAAATTCAGAGGGGTAAAAAAAAAAAGAGAGAAAAAAAATTAAAACTTTCTCTGTGAGGAAATCTTTGCTCTAAAATATTAAACGTTTGAGTTATAGAAATTGCTGAAGGAGAAAAAAGAGTTCTAGTATCATGAAAGTTCTACTTCAAGGCATCATGATGAGAATTTGCCAAGCTTGTGACGGACTCCAACCAAAATACTAGATAGCTCAGATTCAAAGAAAACCCAATTCAAACAAAGCATCTTCTAGACACATTGTAAATAACATGATCAAAGGCAAAACAAAAGAGAAAATTCTGTAAGCAGTCATGCATAAGAAATGTCTTACTTAGAAGTTGAAAAATATCAGGGTGACAGAAGACTTCTCAGTTAAAACTTTTCAAGCCCAAAGGGGATATCATCTACCTTTAACTTTCTTAAACAAAATAATTTTCAGTCTTGGATTGTTTATGATACTAAACTAAGTTTCATAGTTGACATAGAAATAAAATATTTTACTGACATGCAAACAATGAGGAAATTTGCCTCAATAAGACCATCTCTGCAGGAAATAGTCAGACCTGTTATTTATATTGCCCAGCATGTTGGACCACTAGCAAAGTAAATACACCAAGAAATTAAAGAACAAAGCCTAGGTTCAACAATGGCACAAAGGATAAAAATAAGCAATGGACCTCCTCAAAACAAAATGAATAGAACTACCATAATTATCAATTCCCTCAATAAATGTAAATGGCTTCAATTCCCCCATAAAGAGGCAAAGCCTGGATGACTGGATTTTTTTAAAATGGCCAAATACATCTGTATTAAGGAAAAACATTTAACCTCTAAGGATAATACTAAAACTCAGAATGAAAAGATGGAAAACAATATTTCAGGCAAAAGGAAATCTGATGAAAGTAGGGGTTGCAATTTCTTTTTCCAGATACAATTGAATTTAAACCAGTACAAACAAAGATGGACAAACATGGACACCATATCCTGGTCAAGGGACAATGAAAGAAGAAGAGTTTTTAATCTTAGACATCTATGCTCTCAACTTAAATTGTCCCAATATATAAAATGAACTCTAAGTGGTCTGAACATTATGATATTCTTCAACTCCATGATATCTTGGGATTTCAACTGTTCTCTGACAGAATTGGAGAGATTCTACAAGAAGAAACTAAACAAAGAAGCACTGGACTTGAACAACACCTTAGAACTCATAGGCTTAACAGACATATGCACAGAACTTTTAATTCTAATATTATTGAGAATACATTCCTATTGTCAGCCCATGGATCATCCTCCAAAATTGATCATATCTTAGGGCACATGTCAAGCCTCAACAAATTTAAAACTGTAGAAATTATACCTTGTAAACTCTCAGACCATCACAGAATAAATATAGAGCTCAACTCCACCAGAAATCTTCAAACTCACAGAAAGCTATGGAAACTAAACCACCTTATGCTAACAACACCTGGGTCAAAGGGGAGATAAAAAGTAGGAATCATAAGATTTCTGAAACAAAAATGACAATAAAGCTACAAGCTAATAAAACCTTTGGGATACCACAAAGGCAGACTCCAAAGGGAAGTTTATAGCATTGGATGCCCACATCCAGAGAAGAGAAAGAGCATAAGTCAGTAACTTAATGGACCATCTCAAGGATCTGGAAAAGTAAGATCAGTCCAATCACAAACCTCACAAAGGAAAAGAAATAACCAAAATTAGAGCTGAATTCAATAAAATTGACAACAAAGCATTATTCCAAAGATCAGTGAAAAAAAAAGTTGGTTCATTGGAAAGAAAGATAAAATTAATAAACACTTGACCAGACTAACTAGAATTTAAAAAGTAAGATATCTAATAACATCAAAAGGAACTAAAAAGTGGAAATAAGAACAGATAGCACAGAAGATCATCAACAAATGCTAAAAAAAGAATATTATGCTCAGATTTGAAAATGTAGAGGAAATGGACCAATATATGGAGGTAGATCAGTGTTCTAAACTCAAACAGAAAGAATTAGAAATTTTTAATATACTGATATCAAGCAGTGAAATTCCAACATTTCTTAGAAACCTTGCAAAAAAGAGATGTATTAGACTAAATTCTACCAAATTGTCAAATAGGAGCTAGTACCTATGTTGTAGAAGATACTTCAAAACATCAAGAAGAAAGGAATCCTCTCCAACACATTCTATAAAGGAAATTTTACTCTGATATCAAAATCAAGAAAGGAAACCACCACAACAACAATAAATAGAAAACTACAGCCTAATGTCATTAATGAATATTGATTAAAAAATATTCAATAAAATCCTAGCCAAAAATACAGCTACAATATAAAAAATTATACAACATGATCAAGTGGTGTTTATCTAAGGGATGGAAAGTTGGTTCAACATACTTGAATCCGTAAATGTAATTACATAAAAAGAAGCAAAAACAAAGACAATGTGATCCTCTCAATAAACAGAAAAAGCATTTCACAAAATTTAGCATCCCTTTCTGATAAAAACACTTAAGAAAATAGGCATAGCAGGACGTTGCCTGTGGCTCATTGAGTAGGGCTCCGGTCCCATATACCGAAGGTGGCTGGTTCAAACCCAGCCTCGGCTAAACTGTAAAAACAGAAAAATAGGTGGGCGTTGTGGCAGGTTCCTGGAGTCCCAGCTACTCGGGAGGCTGAGGCAGGAGAATCGCCTAAGCCCAGGAGTTGGAGGTTGCTGTCAGCTGTATGACACCATGGCACTCTACCGAGGGTGATAGAGTAAGACTTTGTCTCTACAAAAAAAAAAAAAAGAAGAAGAAGAAGAAAGAAAAAAAAGGAAAATAGGCATAACTTGGGCATTTCTTAAACTAATAGAAGCCATCTACAATAAAGCCACAACCAGTGTCATACTGAATGGAGTAAAACTGAAAGCATTTCATGTAAAACAGGAATGAAACAAGGATGACCAATATTACCACTGCTATTCAACATAGTTTTGGAAGTTCTGGTCAATACAATCAGGCAAGAGAAGGATATCAAATATATTCAAATAGTAGCAGAAGAGTTCAGCAATCACTCTTTGCTGATGATATGATCTTATACTTGGAAAACCCCACGGGCTCAACCACAAGGTTTCTGGATATCATCAAGGAATATAATAATGTCTGATAATATAAAATCAATATCCACACTTCAGTACTCTTCACATATGCCAATAGCAGTCAAGCTGAGAATAAAATCAAACATGGGCAGCGTCTGTGGCTCAAAGGATTAGGGCGCTGGCCCCATATGCCAGAGGTGGCAGGTTCAAAATCAGCCACTGCAAAAAAAAAAAAAACCCCAAAAAACAAAGACGGCAGGGAGGCAAAGGTCCCTGCTGCCCCACACAGATGATACAGA
>CAUYRH010175840.1:0-55776 GCA_963574655.1 Perodicticus potto | reverse complement strand
CTTTCTGTTCCTCGGCCTTGGAAACAAGGTGCAGAACAGCCTATGAGCAACTTTTAAGTAATATTTTATAAAATCATAAAACGTTGTAAGCAATCAGTAGAGTTCAATCCTTTCAAAATAAAATCTCAACTACTTTAGGTGGCAATCTGTTTAAAACTAATTGCAAACTGCCTCCTAGGAAGAGCACAATGAGTGAATTTAACCTTCTTTGCAAACGACCTGTTCTTATCATTAGGGACATCTGTGTAGCTAGTGTCCGTGCAGAGCTGATCAAAGTGTATCCGAACTCTTTGCCTTGTCTCTCCATGTTCCCAGACTGATGCTTCTAAGACCACTTCCAGTTGTTCTGGCTTCTCCCACGCTCTCAGGGTTCTAGCCATTACTTCTTCCTACTCCTAGCAAGCCTGTCTGAAGCAGCCCCGGGTTCTAACGCTTTCCCTACATCCATCGCACATGGCTGCCTCTGCTTGGCCACGGTGATGGCTGTCATGCTCAGGGGGCTCTGATTGAGAGGCCGAGTGATTTCCATAAGCAGAGAGAGTCTGCGGCAGGACTGCTGAGTGCTCAGAGTCCTTTGTGGACATACTGCCCGGTGTGCTCAGCTGTGTCCTCCAGTAACAGAACTTCTGGCCAACTGGGTTCTGGACTAAAAATAGCCTACTTTGACGTCATTAGTCACTGTAATATATCTCGAGATAGATAAGGAAGGACCATTTTCTTTCTTTTTTTTTTTTTTTTTTTTTTGAGACAGAGCCTCAAGCTGTCACCCTCAGTAGGGTGCTCTGGCATCACAGCTCACAGCAACCTCCAACTCCTGGGCTTAAGCAATTTTCTTGCCTCAGCCTCCCAAGTAGCTGGGACTACAGGTGCCCGCCACAATGCCCAGCTATTTTTTGGTTGTAGTTGTCATTGTTGTTTGGCAGGCTCGGGCTGAATTCGAACCCGCTAGCTCTGTTGTCTGTGGCTGGCGCCTTAGCCGCTTGAGCTGTAGGTGCCGAGCCGAAGGATCCATTTTCTTATTGGTAATTCTTGAGCATGTTCATTTAGTACTGGGAAATCTTTCTACGAGGAAAAATAAGTTTACGTGCTATTCTCTCTGCCTAAAATGTCCTTCCTTCCCTCTTTCTCTACCTAACTAAATCCTACTTACCTGGAAGGGCTCAGGCCTCAGCGTCCCTTTCCTTGGGA
This sequence comes from Perodicticus potto, assembly GCA_963574655.1. Classification (NCBI taxonomy): domain Eukaryota; kingdom Metazoa; phylum Chordata; class Mammalia; order Primates; family Lorisidae; genus Perodicticus; species Perodicticus potto. The sequence continues at coordinate 54,588 of CAUYRH010175840.1, read as the reverse complement.
CATTTTCCCTGATGCTCCCTGGAAAAATGACCTTCTCTGCCCTCCATACTCCCGGGACTGGAGTGACCGATCAAATAAACCACCAGCAATTTGAGAGCAGGAAATATATGTCTTGTTCATCCTTGAATAAACAGGCCCTAATAAAGGGACTAATATTTAGTGCTTAAAACTTTTCTGATTAAATGTGTGTGTGTATTTCAGAACATTCCATTTTGTGGCCATCTTAGGGGGTGGGAAAGACGTATGAATAGTTGGGGGGGAAACAGGTGAGAAAGAGGGATAGGCAAGCAAGTCAGGGAAGGCGGAAGGAGCGTGGGGAAGAGAAAGAAAACGTGAATTTTGCAAAGGGCTACCCAGAGAAGGAAAAAGATCTGACAGACACTGAGAGGGTTGTATTTCTCGCTCTTACTCTTCTATTGAAGCTATATGTTTCAGACTCTGCTCTCCTTTCTTACCTCTCTCCTCTAAGATGCTAATTAGCTTTCAAAACATCGTTCATAATCTTTCATTTTTCTTAACCTTAATGCTTCAAGGTGAGTCACCCATCTCTCCTGCTCTGTGCCTGTTACCATCAGAATAGCACAGTCTCAATGCAAGAGACACTCCTGTCATCAGAATATCTCACACTGCGTGGGAGGGAGCGATTGTTTAAGGACTTGTGATTTATTCTTGATCAGAAGAAATTTGTTGATACCATCACCAGAGGAAATAAGTCTCACATAACTCTTTGGACCATATTCAGTATTTAACAAGTTCTGCTCTTTTGCTTCATAAAAGCATAGAAAGGGAAGGGGCAGAGAAGAGCGTGCAAGGAGCTTATTTGAAATTATCTATAAAATTAAGAGGCAAACAACAGGGGGTCACAGATAGAAATCTGGGATGTAACAAAAGAAAATACCAAACTTCTGAATTCCATGGTTTTGAAACTGATTTATTCACCACAAACCAATCTTGCAAGTCATTAGCTTCACCCCAGAGACAAGACTGAATGCTGAGTCTTTCCGTGACCTATAAATAATGGGTGCCACTTGCTTAAAAATGAGACTTAGAACATAATAACTAAGTGAATCAATATGATTGTTACAAAGCTAGAAAAATAACAGGCTATGTCCTGGATCTTTGGGGAAAGGAGATTTTCAATACCTTCTTGTTTATGAAAAAGAAAATTGACAACAAAATTGATAAATTATCTTTTTTTTTTTTTTTTTTTTTAGTAGAGACAGAGTCTCACTTTGTCACCCTCGGTAGAGTGCCGTGGCGTCACACAGCTCACAGCAACCTCCAACTCCTGGGCTTAGGTGATTCTCCTGCCTCAGCCTCCCGAGTAGCTGGGACTACAGGCGCCCGCCACAACGCCCAGCTATTTTTTTGTTGCCGTTTGGCCGAGGCTGGGTTTGAACCCACCACCCTCAGTATATGGGACTGGCGCCCTACTCACTGAGCCACAGGTGCTGCCTGATAAATTATCTTTTAGCAACACTAAGGTTGAACCCCCCAAAAGTCTAATAATTAAAAACAAAAAGTCATTCTATCGTTTGTTTAACCTAAACAAATAGCTAGAAACAATGATACTACCTCATGGGTTAATGGTGATGGTGTGCCTTCGGGTCTGGCAAGACTGAGGTTGTGAGTAAAATATGTGCCACTTCCAAGTGTGGCCCGAGAAGACCTGCCATGAACATTCTTCCATACTCTTTCTTTTCTTTTCTTTTCTTTCTTTTTTTTTTTTTTTTTTTGAGAGTCTCACTATGTCACCCTTGGTAGAGTGCCATGGCGTCACAGCTCACAGTAATGTCAAATTCTTGGGCTTAAGCGATTCTCTTGCCTCAGCCTCCCAAATAGCTGAGACTACAGGCACCCACCACAACACCCGGCTATGTTTGTTATTGTAGTTGCCATTGTTGTTTAGCAGGCCGGGGCCTGGTTAGAACCTGCCAGCCCTGGTATATGTGGCCCAAACGCCTAACCATTGAGCTATGGGTGCCGAGTCTCCATGCTCTTTCTTTAGACCTGCTATGATCAGAATGAAAATGACCATGGTGACTTGAACACTGCTTTTTAAATACAGGAAATCCTCTGTCAGCCTGGGTCCCTGAATGAATGTGTGGAACAAAGCCACCACCGAACCTGGAATCTAGATCTTGCTTTGCTCCATGGTTAAGAATTAAACCCCTAGAGCGGCACCTGTGGCTCAAGGAGTAGGGCGCCAGCCCCACATGCTGGAGGTGGCGGGTTCAAACCCAGCCCTGGCCAATAACTGCCAAAAAAAAGAATTAAACCTCTAATTCTCTAAGTCACTTTGGTGTTTTAGTTGTTAGAGCAACTTATATTTTCTAAGTGTTTTATTTTAAAAGTTTTAATAAAATTATGTGAATTCCTTGGAGAAAAAAATTGTAATTGTAGATAAGCCAAAAAAAATGAGAAAATAAAAATCTCCTGTAGAGGGCCAAGCATGGTGGCTCACGCCTGTAATCGTAGCACTCTGGAAGGCCAAGCCAGGTAGATTGCCTGAGCCCATAGGTTCGAGACCAGCCTGAGCTAGAGCAAGACCCCTGTCTCTAAAAATAGTCAGGCATTATGGCAGACGCCTGTAGTCCCAGCTACTTGGGAGAATGAGGCAAGAGGATCGCTTGAGCCCAAGAGTTTGAGGTTGCTGTGAGCTGTGACAGCACAACACTCTATGGAGGGTGACAAGAGAGACTGTCTCAAAACAAAAAAATCTCCTGTAATTACTCAATATAATGAGATGTACTATTAAAAGACAGAGGTTACACACTATCATTTTGTAAGACTTTTTGTACTTAAAAAATGTCATGAACACCTTTCCTTCTCTGTCTTTTAATATTATTCCACCATGTAGTTTTTAATTATGAGTTACGCTAATCACTGTAAGTTACACCAATCATCAGACAATCACAGTTGAATAAATAGCAATATTTCTGTTCATAAACTAATGAGTCTAGAACATTGCTAGGCAACAGTTGTTCTCAGACTCTTTAGATCTTCCACTAATAACACAGGTGACCACTTGGAAAATTATAATTGGATCTTGTCCATGATCAGTTGTTATTGTGGTACAAGTGAAGCTTCTATAATAAAAAAAGAAATACATGTCAGGATGCAGGAACCGTTCTTGTCACCAGGACACTTCAGGTGGGGTGTGGGAGGGCACTTGTTTAGGGACTATGACATTTTGATCAGAAAATATCTGGTGTCACACCCCAGCAAATCCAGGCCAGCTTGGCAGGTCTGCTTTAGCCCACAAAAGAAAGAAAAGTCCAGAGTAAGCAATTTTTTTTGGCAAAAGTTACAGACTTGCCTTCTGCTTATACTCCATCGGTTAGAGATTAGTTATCTTGTCAAACCTAGCTTCAAGATCATCTGGGAAATGAAGTCCTTGTATTCACCAAAACAGCACAAGAAGGAAGAAAAAGAAAAAAGATTGGGGGGCTGGGCGTAGAAATCTGCCACATGCTCCCAAGTCAGTGCCATGTAGGAAGCATAGGAATAAGAGCTCTCTACTACCTACACCCACTGTGACTAAGTGTTGGATGTCTGACCCAGGACTGTTTGCAGAAGGGAGTCATTGAAATTATGCACTTGTTACAGAAATTAAATAAGTTAATTCATAGACAATACTGTTAAAACAAACCTCCCATTTGATCCTGCAAATTAGGCATTATTAGATCCATTATTAGGCATCTACCTAGAAGAAAAAAAACCATTTTATCATAAGGACATTTGCACTAGATTGTTTATTGCATTTTACAGTCCATTGATGTGGAAACAACCTAAATGCCCATCAACCCAGGAATGGATTAACCAACTGTGGTATGTGTACACCATGGAATACTGTTCAGCCATGAGAAGATGGAGACTTTACATCTTTCATATTAACCTGGATGGAGTTGAAACACATTCTTCTTAGTGAAGTAGCACAAGAATGGAAAAGCAAGTATCCAATGTACTCAATACTGACATGAAGCCAGCAGACGATCTAATACACACCCACACAAGAAAAAAAACTCAGTTTAATTCAAGATGGCGGCTGGGGGGAAAGAGGGAGGGGTGGGGGATTGGTGTGCACCCACTTAACGGGCACCCTCCTGGGTGCAGGTCACTCTTCTTAATAAATGCAATCATTGTAACCTAATTCTCTGTATCCTCAAATTAACCTGAAATTTAAAAATTTTAAAAAAAAATGTTGACTAATAGCTATTATATATCCAGAACCAAGAGACAATTGATGGCATGTGGCCATAAGAGGAAGGTGATCATAATACACCAAGGACCAAACCCTAAATGACAATAAACATAGCATAGTGGTCAAAAGCGTATCTAAGGAGCCAGAATGCCTAGATCCGGCTCGTGATCCTTACACTTACTAGCCACCAGGGCAAGTTGGGTTACCTCTGTGCCTCACGTGGGAGGCAGAGATTATGATTAATATCTACCAGTAGGGTGGTGGTGATGACTGTACAAGTTAACCCAGGAAGTCTAGCACATATGAGCGCTATATAAATGTCAACTTCTAGCTATCTTAAAGGTCCATTGCCAAAGAAAATTAGCCTGTATTTCTACAAAATCCATATATTCACCTGAGTCGTTGCAAGTGATTTACATCTGCCACACACTGGAGATAACATTAAATGTCACACCATTTTTGCCCCTGCTCCCCGGTATTAAAGCTCTGTGCTTTCCAAAAGCAATAGATTGGTATTCTATGACAACAGAGATGGGAATACATTCATCACCCAAATGGGACAGGAATTGCATCTGTGCCCAATTTCATTTCCTTTTGGAGCACCATGCTCATTCTCATACATCTTTCTTGGTTCTGGGATACAGGATTCTGAATGAACAGATGTGTCCTTTCAGGTAATGAATTTACCCAAAGGATGTCCTTGTTGATTCTGAGACTTTAGTATTGAAAGCTATTCTCAGAATCCAGAATTGAATTAGGCCAGGTCTTTCTTGTCTACTATTTTAAATCAATGCATCCTTGAATGTTGATGCATGCCAAAAAAGCCCTTCAGTATTATGGCTACATTTTAGTTGCAATTAAATTTATCCATTTAAATCAATCAGAAAAAACACACACAAAATAATCAGAACACCTCCCTGAATGTCAGATTCTATCAGTCAATCTTATTCAGTCTCTCCGATAAATGTGATTAGTCTATGGACTTGTCTCACTTTTGTGGAGAATTGCTTTTCTAGAAAAGGTGACATAAATTAAAATTATGTAAGTTTAGAATTATTTTTCCACGGAGTTAAAGTCCTATTAGGGTATTAAATTCTTTTGGGGGGATTTTTTTAGTTCATAAAAATTTTGTTTTTATTATTTATTTCTTTATTTATTTTGCAGTTTTTGGTGGGGGCTGGGTTTGAACCCACCACCTCCGGCATATGGGGCCAGCACCCTATTCCTTTGAGCCACAGGTGCCACCCCAATTTTTTATTTTTATTTTATTGTTGGGGAATCATGGAGGGTACAATGAGCCAGGTTATACTGCTTGCTGGGTGAAGTCCCTCTATTAATAGCTTCCTACCCCCTGGAGGTGTGTCACACACCATGGTCCCACACCTGCCTCCCTCCTTCGCTCTCTCCCCTACCCCATTCTTCCTCCCCCCATCACTGCATCAATTGTCCTCATATCACAATTGAGTGCACTGGATTCTTGCTTCTCCATTCTTGTGAAGCTTTACTAAGAAGAATGTATTTCAACTCTTTCCAAATTAATACAAAAGTTGTAAAGTCACCATCCTTTTCAGTGGCTGTATAGGGTATTAAATTCTTAATAAAATGTTCAATGTCTAATTTTTTATTAAAATGACTTAACTAGATACTGTAGTTGATTATGAATGATGTACCTACATAATATTAAATGTCAAGTCTTTATCTTCTGCATAATTTCTGCCTTATTTCATTGCATAAATCTGAAGGTGAAGGAATGCCTTCACAGAATTCATAGGGGAATTTACTTTTTTATTTTAAAACCTTCTGAGACTTAACAAAAAGGTTGCAGAAATACTTCATGGAGTTCCATACACCCTCCCTCAAGCTTCCTCTAGAATTGCTTTTCTAGAAAAGGTGACATAAATTAAAATTATGTAAGTTTAGAATTATTTTTCCACAGAGTTAAAGTCCTATTAGGGTATTAAATTCTTTTTGTTTGGGGGGTTTTTTAGTTCATAAAAATTTTGCTTTTATTTTTTATTTATTTATTTATTTTGCAGTTTTTGGCGGGGGCTGGGTTTGAACCCACCACCTCTGGCATATGGGGCCAGCACCCTATTCCTACCCTATCCAACACTAATATCTTACGTAACCATACAACAATTATTAAAACCAGAAAATCAATATTCGTGCAATAAAATTAACTACTCTCCAGACTTCTTCTTTCAACAATTGTTGTAGTGATGTCTTTTCTCTGGTCCAGCATCCAATCCAAGATCCCATATATCACTTAACTGTCATGTTTTCTAGTCTTTACAATTTGGACCTATCACTCGGTATTTTATGAAGAATGTAAGCCAGGACTGTCTCCTGGCTATTCCAAATCAGTTTGGATTTTCTGACGTTTTCTCATGATAGATTAAGGTTGTGCATTTTGGGGCAAGATCACCACAGAAGTAAGACCTCTGTACTACTCAGCAGGAGTAGATGCTATCTGGATGTCTGACTGCAGTGGTGATACTAACTTTGATCACCTGATTAAGAGGATTTCTGCTGGGTTTTCCATTGCAAAGTGATTTTGAATATCTTGAGGGAGAATATATCTTAAAACTGCTCAAATACTTATTTCTCATGATAACTTCACCTGTTGATTTCAGCATCCATTAATGATACTCACTGAAGCAATTATTATAGCAGTGATTTTTCTACGTCTATCATTCTTTCTGTATTTTTTAATGATATTTTACTGTAAAGATCGAATGGTCCCTTTGGCTTGTTATTTATTCAATTATTTATTTACATCAATATAGATTCACATAATTATTTTATTTTATGGGTTCTAACCCATTATTATCATTATTTACTTAATTTCTCAGATTGTTCCAGAACCATGGTACTTATTTTATTTTATGGGTTTTAACCTATTATTATCATTATTTATTTAATGTCTCAGATTGTTCCAAAATCGTTTGAGTATTTCACAGCTGCTTCTAAGGAGAAGTACAGGAGAGACCTAAGGCCATTTGAAGGCTTCTGAGAAAACTGATCAGGGGATGTATCTTGCCATTCTCTTGCTGTTGCAAACACATGTATTAGACCCAAAGTGTTTGGATTCTATCCCAAGTTGCCTGAGGGACAACTCATCCTTCTGAGTGTTTACTGCCATAGATCCAGAAAGCATTATCACAGTTTAATATCCTCTGGAGTGCCTCCATTCGAACCCACAAAATCACTTTCGTCCTTTGGGGGAAGGTAAATTCTCCCACAGATGAGGGAGCATCCAATCACATTTCTCATTCTTATTCTTCCTTCCAGTGTATTACGCTGCTTCCCAAAAGGAAGAAGCATCGTCTGATTAGACAGCAAATACTGATTGGGCTGGTTTTACTACTTAGCAAGCTCACTCTGCCTTAGGAAACACGTATTGCTGTTTTCCTTCTGCCCTGCTCTCCTGTGGTGCATGCCAGCCGGTAAGTTCTGCCTCTAGGGCAGCCTGGCCAAGCCCTCTCTCAAGTCCCTCTTTTTCTATCCCCAACAGCCACAGGCTGCCATTCTATTTTCCAACAGAGACAAATCAAACACTGTGTTGGGGTTTCCTAGGCTAAAACACATTCAAAAATACAGCATTTCACTGGCGAACTCCATTGTGGAGAACATTGAGTACTTACTCGCTCCTTCCAAATCCCCACCCCTGACAACATGGTGAAACCCTGTTTGGGTGGGGGGGACATTTTTTAATGCCAGGAAGTAAGTTATTTTCCTATTTCAAGAGTCCACAAATTTTTTTGTAAAGGGTAAGATAGTATGTAGTTTAGACTCTGTGGGCCATAGTTTCTGTCCCAACTACACCACGCTACTGTTATAGTGCAAAAACATTCATAGATAATGTGTGAGCAAGTGGCGTGTGTGTGTTCCAGCAGATTGCAACCCAATTCTTGAGTCTGACTCTTAGTCACTGGGCTACGTTGATAAATATTTGTGAGTGAACAAATGAAATGATGACATAGAGATAAACCCATCTGATATCTTTGGTACGAATTTTCTCAGAGCCCACAGACAGATGCTAACTGCCAGAATGTGCCAGGAAAAGACAATCGCAGTCCTGAATATGATGGCATTAGCTTCCTATGGCTGCTCAAACACACAGACACAAATACGGTGGCTTAAAACAGCACAAATTACCACCTTAAAGTTTTAGAGGTCAGAAGTTCAAAATCACTCTCCCTGAACTAAAAGCAAGGAGTTGGCTGGGCCCATTCTCTGGCCTTTTCCCCTCCAAAGGCCGCCTAGGTTCCTGGGCCATTCTTCAGTATTCAAAACCAGCAACAGCGTACCTTCAAATCCCTCTTCTGACGTAAGACAGATTGGAAGACGCTTCCCTCTTATAAGGACCCTCAGGACTGTACCGGGCCCACCAGAATAATCCAGGACAATCACAGAGCCTTAACTTAATCACCTCCGCAAAATCCCTTTTACCACATAAAGTAACATTGCACAGGTTTCAGGGATTAGAATGTGGACATTATTGAGAGGCTATTTTTTTCTGCCTACAAAAAGTCTCTGAGCTGAGCCGGCAGGCTTTCCCTTCTCAGGAATCCTCTTAACTTAACCTTCTGCAATTTGAGTGAAAACAGAACTGACCCCCATGCTTCACGCATAGACCTGTACGGCTCGAACCACGGTCAAAGGAAAAATAAATACAACGCTTTGTACCTGAGGTCAACCAAAACTAAACATGTGGTTACCTTATCTAAAAAATGAAAACTTAAGGCTTTCTTTTAACAAAACATTACTATTCAAGTTTTATTTTCCCCAGCAAGAAGTTCAGCCTGATGTTTTCAATTCTGGTTTCTGAAAATATCAGTGTCAGTTTGGGTATTCTAGGAAGTGGGTGTTAAGTCCGAATTAGGGGCGAAAACACTTGAGGGAGGTGCTGTGAAGGATTAAGGGGGGAGGAGGGAGGAGGCTAGGGGACACTTCAGACCAAAATACAGGTCTGGCATCTGTGAGAGGAGAGGTGGCAGGAGAGGGGCTCTGTAGACAGAGAGGCTCAGCCTTCAGTACAGCTTTGGAAAGTCTCAGCCTGGCCAGTGGCAGCTCTGGGGAAAAGACACCTCCTTAGAGGAGGTCCACACGCAGTCCTTGGCCACAGGGCAGTGCAGGGGATTATGGCCTTAATGTGAGTGCAGACCCCAAAGCTGTGCAGAGCTGGAGGCTGTCCGCAAGCTACTTTCTTCATGTCAAGTTCCGATGTGGAGTCTAAAGGGATGTAGGTCTGAGTGGCCCATCTCCATGACCGCCATAACAGGTGTCAGTGCTTGTGGCCAAATCACCATTTGTGGATATGGTAATAATGAGAGACGTTTCTAATCTTCAACCCTAAAGAGACCAACTGTAATGCATACACTCTTAGTAATACTCAGGCTTTTGTTTCACTTAAATACTTGTTTGTTTGTCTATTTCTTTTTAATTGATGAGCCTATTCTTCTAGAACCTTCTCTGTGTGCTTCTTTGAAAGTAAGCTTACATCTTTTCTAAGTGATTTTGTTTCAGTATCTTTCTTTAACATTGTGATGGTGATGCAGAGGTGTGGAGAAAAGGATGAAGAAACTAAGAGGAAACTATGAAAATATTGCAATAGATTAAGGAAATTTTCACTTGATTAAATGTCCTTATTTGAGCTGGGCTTACTGTAGTGCTTGTTATCATACTTCCCTCTCTGCCATGAAGGGCACATGCTCCCCTGTAGATCTCTGGGCTGAATAAACAGTCTTCTTCACTCCATCCCAAAACTCAGGAGTCTTCAGGTCTGCAGAGGCTCCTGGTGAGTATGTAATCATGCCCAGCTTATTCCAAGAATTTGTGAAGGGGATGAGATAATCAGAACATGAATAACTTGCCAAGTAAAAATGGCCTGTAAATATAAGGTTCTATGAACAATCAGCTTAAAAGAGTGCACTTCTAGAACAGCGCGTCCAGGAAGAAGGTTGGCTAGGAGCACAGCTTGGAGGAAACAGGAGGAGTGGTCTTTCCCACCTCCAGCACATGCTCTGCAGATAAGACAGACAGATCCCTTTTCTGCAACCTCACCATATTCGGTAAACTGCTTTGCAGCAGTAGGTGCTCACTACCAAGTTGGGTTGGCCCCATATACTGAAGGTGGCGGGTTCAAACCCGGCCCCGGCTGAACTGCAAAACAGAAAAATAGCCAGGCGTTGTGGTGGGTGCCTGTAGTCTCAGCTACTCGGGAGGCTGAGGCAAGAGAATCGCCTAAGCCCGGGAGTTGGAGGTTACTGTGAGCTGTGACGCCACGGCACTCTACTGAGGGCCATAGAGTGAGACTCTGTCTCTACCAAAAAATAAATAAATAAAATGATGGAAAGACTTCAGAGGAAACAATATAAGGTACCCAATCAAAAATCAGAGGATAGATCAGGAAGCAAACAGAAAAGAGATTAAAGGGTTGGGTTTTAGTGGTGACACCTCCATCAGCCAGAAGCACCCCATCCCGTCCCCTTCTCTTGCATTCCAGGTTGCCAGGGTAACTTTGAAGAACGAGACAGGCTAGGGAGGGGGCGGGCAGCATGGGGTCAGCAGCCAGAGTGGACAGACAGTAGCTTAGGTATTCCAAGTAATTGGGAAGGGAGGGGATGAAGAAGCGTCCAGAAGGAGGAGAGGGAAGGGTGTGGACACACAAAAGAAACTGCTGACTGGACAGTTTTGCCTTTTTTCTTATTTGCAGCAACCGCCTCTCGTCTCACATCTTGAAGTGCCCCTTTGCATATTACTCAGCCTACCTGGACAGCACCAGCTGGGTACTTAGCCTTGGTTGGTAAAACAGAAAAACTAGAAGTAATACAATACTGCGTTAGTCAGAGTCCAGTCAGGAAACAGATTACAAGAACTGGGCTAATAAGTAAGGAAGGGGGCTGGGACTCTGACCAGGGCAGGGGGAGCAGCCCGGAGATGAGCAGCCTCAGAAGGTTACCACCTCTGGGCCCAAAGCACGAAAGGAAGAGACAGTGCTTCGGAGCTTGGGGCCAGAGAAACTAGGGCCACCGCCAGCCTGTCCCGGGGAGGCTGGACACACGCGGCCGCTGGTGGAAAGACTGCCGTGACAGAGAGAGAAGGGAGAAACATCCTCACCGCTCACTCCCCACCTTCTGTCTCCTTCCACTGCCTCCCACTGGCCAAACCCATCCAGAAACCAGCTGACAAGAAAGCCTGGGCGATGCAGACTCCGGGAGTCAGCCGTGTGGCATGGAGCAGGACAGAGGAAGGGCAGGCCAAATGGAGGCCAAGCAAGCCTCGGGCCTGTCCAAGCCACTTGTGCTGCCCACTCCCCAGAGCCATCCATGACAGTCAATTCCATGTGTCAGCTTGACTGGGCTAGTGGAGGCCCGGGCAGCTGGTAAAAGTAGACTCAATAAAGAAGCTCTGTCCTCATCCATGTGGACGCCATCATCCGGTCTGTCGGAGGGCTAAGCAGAGGAGAAAGGCAGGGGAAGGCGTAATTCGCCCTCAGACATAGAAGCTCCTGCTTCTCAGGCTTGCACTGTGGTACTTACACCAGAACATGCACCCATGCACACACACACATACCCACACACATGCATGCACACACCTGCGCACACACACACATACCCACACGCACACACAGAGGTCTTTTCCCAGCAGTTTATCATCTCCATGTATGAACAGCCTATCTTTACAATGCTCTGACAGTCGGTGGCTCATTACTTTGTGATCATTCTTCCAAAGAAACAATACTATGGAATGATTCATTTGCTGACCAAAGATGTAGGACCCCCTTTACATCCTAAGGTACAGTAACTATATTTCCCAAAGCATGGGACCTTTCAAAAGAATCACATGCCTCTTCGGGATTTAAAACAACATAGGGCGCTAAAAATATTAGAATCCTCAAGGATAATGGGACAAAAAATTTGAAATTATGCAATTCTCCAATATGTTTAAATCAAATTCTCGTACCAATATTACACTTGCTCCTGACTTCTAAGTAGATCGTGTGTCCATAGGAAGACGTATGGCAGCCCAACTCAAAACACCAAAGCACGTCTCTATTCCCTGGCAAGTTCACCACCAGAATGCTTCATCGGGTGTGTGGTTGCTCTTTAAAACCTCTCTTTCAGGGTCTATACAATTAAAGGAACACTTGCCTTAGATGAACATTATCTTCATTTTCATCAGAGAATGTGGGTTAAAACTCGTGCAATCCTGCCTCGTGTGGGAGAGTCCTTAGATGGCATGAAAAGCATGTCAGACGACTGACAGCCTCTGTCCTTCAAGTCAAGTTACAGCTTGGGGCATTGCTAGGAGAACACGGCTGTGTGTCACCAGCCTCCGATTACCATTCCTGGCCTTCTTTGTCTGCATTTCATCCTGCCCTTTTTCTCCTGTGCTGAGATTCAACTCTGGACATTCAGGCTTCTCTTGGCCATGGGAAGCTTTGAACTCCTTTCTGGCTCTTTTGTTTCCCTGATCACGGCTCTCGATTCATAGAACTGGATCCACCCTTTCCCGCTTGTCCCTGTAGAGTCCTTGTCCCTGAGTGAGCTCCAAAGCCCCCCTGGCTTGGCCCGCCCCATCCCACTGTCCCCACAGCAGTTTGTCATATATCACGTAAGTGCAGATAATTCTCCAAGCCAAGGATGACAATGAGGCCACTGTCATGTGACAAGGCTGTCCATTTAGTGGTGGCTGCTCAAATCCCCGTCTGGTAAAGTATTCTGAAAGTCAGGCACAATGGCAGAATGAATGACAGGCAGGATCTTCTACAGGTAGGGTACTTTCAGGATAGCCGGGCGTTGTGGCCAGCGTCTGCAGTCCCAGCTATGGGAGGCTGAGGCAAGAGAATCGCTTAAGCCCAAGAGTTTGAGGTTGCTGTGAGTTATGATGCCACTGCACTCTACAGAGGGTGACAAAGTGAGACTCCGTCTCAAAATAATAATAATAATAATAATAATAATAATAAATGATGCCAGTGAGCCCTTCACATGTTTGCGTGCTCACTGTGCCCGAGGCCCCAGGGAAGCATTTGTGAGCATTCTTATTTAATCCTCAGGATGAAGAAAGTGCTGTGTTCCAAAGAGTTTAGCAATTTCTTCAGGTCATACAGTTACCAAGAGGCAAAGCTGAGGCTGAAACTCATGTCCCTCTCATCAAGAACCCTGGCTCTTAGGTCAGATGATTCTTAATATTCTGAATAAGACATGCAAGGACACCTGTTTTTGTGGATTGGAATAAGAGGAGTCTTATCTTTAGGTGTGCAATCACCAGTAAACCATGTGTTTGTCAACTGAAATCTACTGTTCAGGCCTATAAGGAGATCGGAAAATCCACAAGCTGCAAATAAGACTTACCCAATGTGATGGAGCATTGATCGAAGGAGTCTGATGGAAAGACACGTTAAGAAAGATCAAGGGGAGACTGTGGCTGAATGCCTTGTTTAAATGCAGTGCTTTGAAGGATTCGTTTGCCTCCCTCAACCACAGACCACGTGTTAGACACGCTGCCACCCAGAAACGCAAAGTCAACCCATTTCAGGTGCAGTATTCCCGGGAGAGAAATGCTACAGGAAAGCTTTCACTTTAAGTATCTACTCCCTATTGGGACCTAGGTCATCTCAGACATCCAGCACCGTGTGATGGCCTTGGCCTCAAGAGTCTCAGGAGGGCTCCAAGAGGGCAGAGAGGGATACAAAGCCCCGTTCTGGCTCCGGGCACCATGCTGCTTGCAGGGGTCTGGGGTCCATCAGCCTGGAGGGCTGTGCCTTTTTTCTAAATGGCCCACACAGAGGGTACACATTAGTTTTTAATTCAAGCTGCCCTGCTCCATGTCTGCATTTTTTCATTCATGAATTAACCAACTCCCTTTGTCTCCCTATACTAAACCAGATTTTTTTTCTATAGTTATTCAGATCTTTGTTTGGCATCTGAATGAGCCAAAGATGTGGATTTTCTGTGTTGTTACTTTTTTATCATTTATTATTTTATTATTTACTACTTATTAACAACCTCAATAAAGAATTTGTGGGGTTTTTTGTTTGTTTTTTTTTTTTTTTGGTTTTTTTGGTTTTTTGTAGAGACAGAGTCTCACTCTATCACCCTCCGTAGAGTGCTGTGGAGTCACAGCTCACAGCAACCTCCACCTCTTAGGCTTGAGCGATTCTCTTGCCTCAGCCTCCCAGGTAGCTGGGATTACAGGTGCCCACCACAACGCCCAGCTGATTTTTGATGCAGTTCGGCTGGGGCCGGGTTTGAACCCGCCACCCTCGGTATATGGGGCCGGTGCCCTACTCGCTGAGCCACAGGCGCCGCCCTTGCCCAGCTATTTTTTGATTGCAGTTTGGCTGGGACTGGGTTTGAACCCATCACCCTTGGTATATGCGGCCAGTGCCCTACCCACTGAGCCACAGGCACTGCCTCCTGCTCCCCTTCCTCCACCTCTTCCTGCTCTCCGTCCTCTTCCCCTGCCTCCTCCCCTTCCTGCTCCCCTTCCTGCTCCCCCTGGCCCTCACCAGGAGTCAGCTGGGGAGGTCCTCAGCTGCCCTGCAACCACCCTGCCCAGGCCCAGCTCCTACAGCCCCACTCTGCAGGCGCCAGCTGGGGCCGGGCCAAGGCAGCCAGGCCTGGGCTCTGGCTCCTGCTCCTTCCCCTCCCGAGGGCCCCAGCAGAGCCAGGAGGAAGCCCCACAGGCTGGGCAGATGGTGGGCCTGGAGGAGGGGCCGCCTGGGCAGATGGATCGACTGTCAGGACAGATGGTGGGCTGGGCAGGGGTCCGGAGTCCACCCCTCTGCTCCAGCCTCTGGCAGGCCCTTTCTCATGTTCCTCGGGTGGAACTGGGACGAGGCTGAGGGGTGGCTGTGGCCCAGGCCGGCTTACAGACCCATAGGGGTCCCAGGCTGGGTGTGCACCACCTGCGTTGCGGCTCAGTGGGGCTCACAGGCCCTCCTGGTGGCTGCACATGGCCCACGGCCACCCTGCTAGAGGGGTTCCTGAGGGTATTGGGGTTGTGCCGGGCAGCGCGGGTGGCAGACCCCGGGAGCACAGCCTGCCCCATCTGCCCTCAGCTGGGGCTCTGAAGATGGGCGTGGTGGCTTTGGCCTGACACAGAGGCCTCTGGACAGGAAGCGGTACTCAGGTGTTTGCTGGGAGGCAACCGTGGCCTGGCTGTCATAAATAGCCAGCTGATGCAGCCTGGGGGGATTGGGGACGAGGGGCACGGAGGACAGGCCAGGCTGCTTCTCAGAGGAGGGAACGCTGAGCCCTGCAGGCTCTGACAGAGGAGAGCCAGGTCCCAGGCCCGGCCTTGCTAGGCTTGGAAGGAAGAGGTGGGGTCGCCTCCTTCTCTGTGCCCAGGGTGGTTACCACAGTGTGTGCTGGGGGCCTCAGGGTGCTACGAAAATTTCTGATTTTGAGTTCTAATGTTGTTAAGGATAGTCAATAAAACACTTAAACACCACCCCCACCCCAATTTTAAAGAAAAGCTTTGTAGCCACCATTGACAATTGGCAGCTGTTTCCTTAGATTGCCATGGGTTTTGGGGGTTGGTGTTTATAGACCGGCTTGGAGGATGCAGGAGGCCCGTTTGTTCTCTGGTGGGGGGTGGGGGTGTCAGGGTGCAGGCCGGGCTGCTAGGAGCGAGGCTGCATTCTGGAAGGTTGCTCTGGATGCCTGACGGAGTGTGGGTTTGCTGTTTGCTCCAGGGGCCTCTCCGGCACCCCTCCCGCCCACCCTGCTTCTGGCTCCCCCCAGCAACATCCTTCAAGGCTGGGACAGAGGCGGGACAGCTGCTTGCTGTCCTTTTCCCACCTCTGGTCACCCTCTCCTGAGTTCCTCCCCGAGCACCTCTCTCTGGGAGCTGGACCATGAGAGCAGAATCCCACTCTGATCATCACTGCCCCTTAGGGGCTGGGTGACCTTGGGTATGTCACTCGCCCTCTCACCTGATTTCTTCAGGTGTGACATGGCAGTGAGGTCCCATTTCATGGTGGGGGCTGAGACCCTCGGGGCTGCCCCCCACAGCCGGCCCCCGAGCACTTGGTCTTCTTGCTGTTGCTTTAACTTTATCCTTAAATTTTATTTTACTGAGGTGACTTCACATGACATGGAATTAACCATATTAAAGTGAACCATTCAGTGGCACTTAGCACACCCACAGCGTTGCACGACCATCACCGCCATCTGGTTCCAGGACATTTTCATCACCCTGACAGGGGAGCACCCACCGGCAGCTGCTGCCCAGCCCCAGCCCCTGCGCTGCCACCTGTGTTCCTCTGATCTGCCTGTTCTGCCGAGTTCATGACCATGAGCCATGCAGCGTGCGCCTCCTGCACCTGGCTCCTTTCTCTCGGCAGGCACTGCCTTTCGGGACTGTCTCGGTCCTGCCGTGCGTCAGTGCTCCAGGGCACTGAGTGACGTGTTCTGTTTATCTGTTTTTTTCCGACGGCCATCCAGGCCATTTCTGCCTTCTGACCATCTCAGATCATGCTGCTATGAGCGTGTGTGTGTGCAGGTTTTTATTTAATTTTATTTGTAGAGATGGGGTTGCACTGTGTTGCCCAGGCTGGCCTTGAACTCCTGGACTTAAGCGATCCTCCTGAGTACCTGAAGTACAGATGTAAGGCTGGCTTTGAAGACCTGTTTTGTTTTAACTTTTGTCTTCTGAACCCTCTTAAGATACATGCATTCTTATAAATAATCACAGTGGCTACAGGGCTTCCGCCTCTGGGCTGGCTTCATGTCACCTCCCGTGGTACACCCGGCAGCTCTGTGTGTGAGGAGACTGAGGTGAAGAGAGACCCAGCCACTTTGCTTTCTCCTGGGGGTGTCCCTGAGCCCCTCCTCCATGCACTCCGCCCTCCTGCCGTGGGGCTTTTGATCTGGAGGCCTCAGGCTGGTGCCCATCTGGCTGGGCCACTGCGGGGATGGGAGGACCCTGGCCCTGTCCCTGAGGATGCCTTGGCCTTCCTCCCCTCTGCTGCTCCTTGTCCACTCTGCTCTCCTCCCCACTTTGCTGAGATGCTGCAGGCTCACCCTGGGAACCCCAGGGACCTGGCTCTGCAGGTGTCATGTTGGGCTGTGGCTGCCACTTATCTCTGCCTCGGGCCTCTGGCCTCCAGAGCAGTCCCTGTGCCTTGCTCCCCACGGCCCCGAGAAGGTCCACCGAGTCTGCAAGGCAGGGAGAGAAGGCTTCATGTTCTCATGGGAGGAGCCCAGAGAACTTTGTAGAACCTGCCCCCTTAGGGGCAGATGGTCATAGCCAGCATGGCACTCCTGCCCTGGTGATGTCACTATTGTAACCTCCATGAAAATTTGTGTTCCCATCTCACAGCGAGGACCAGAGTGTCCCAGGGTACTGGCAGGATCCTTTCCGGATGTGCAGCACCTGACCCAGGTCTGTATGATTCCCTGGGCTGGGCCTGAAAGGTGCTGCCTGGGCTCCAGGGGTCACCTGGGGTCCTCGGCACAGAGGTAGCGGCCCTGCTGGGGTCTGGGGTGGGGAAAAGGAGCAGTGTGGACATCCTTTAGATATCACTCATCCCTAGCTTGCCTAAGTCCCCTGACCCCTCTGTCTAGTGCTTGGTGGGAATGCAGATGTCACGTTGTTCTCAATGAGATCTGAAAACTGATGCAGAAGCTTTCATGGGGCACAGGATGAAACTGGCATGTTTGGAAGCAAAGTGAGCACTTAGCTCCTGTGAGTTGCTTGTCCCTGTAACCAACAACTCTTTTCTTCCCTTTTTTTTTTTTCTTGAGACAGAGTCTCAAGCTGTTGCCCTGGGTAGAGTGCTGTGGCCTCACAGCTCACAGCAGCCTCCAGCTCTTGGGCTTAAGCAATTCTCTTGCCTCAGCCTCCCATGTAGCTGGGATTACAATGCCTGCCACAAGGCCCGGCTATTTTTTTGGTTGCAGCCATCTTTGTTTGGCAGGCCCGGGCTGGATTCAAACCCGCCAGCTCCAGTGTATGTGGCTGGTGCTTTAGCCGCTTGAGCTACAGGTGCTAAGCTCAACAACTCTTGCTATTGAAAACACACACATGCTAACACACCAGGGAGCACACATGTGTGCACACATGCACACACACTAACACACCAGGGGTGCACACGTGCTTGCTCAGGCACAGCAAGTGATAGCAGAATGTGTGCTGTGTGTCGGGCCACCAGCTCTGCCACCTCACTGATTCTCACAGGAGCCATCGAGAGGCTGGGCAGGTTGCCTGTGGCCACATAGCTGCTGCACCTGTCTGGGACCCTGCAGGAGGGGGGTCCCCTCCCTCCTCTCCAGAAACAGCCCCTGATTCCAGCTGGTGGGGCAGCAGGGGAGGGTGCTCCTCCCGCATCGGGGAGCTAACAAGGGCGGGATCTGCTGGAAGCCCTCACATGCCTTTCTGGGGCCCTGGCTCCAGGTGGAGATGAGTTGTCTGGGAAATTGGGCTTGGGCTGATTCCTCCTTGCAGGGACTGTCCTGCACCCAGGCCATGGACTGAGCTGCATTTGTATTCTCCAGACCTCCTGTGCCCCCGGGTGCTGCCTCTGGCTCATGGGGACCAGCACTGGCAGAGGCCAGGACCCCACGTGCCTCCCTCCCTTGCTGCAGCCCTCCTGATCAGCTCTCCTGGAAATCTGCCTCCAGAAGAGCCCAAAGCACTAGATGGTCCTTGCGGCTCTCTCAGGCCACACTGAGCCCAGACCATGTGGTGACAGCAGGTCCCTGGGGAGGGGTCTGGGCTGGGGGCGGCTGACAGCCTCAGCTGCCTCCTTGGGTGAGGATGTCAACTGCTGGCCCTTGTGTCCTCTGCCCGACCCTGTCCTATCTGCCCTGGTTAACCCAGTATTGATCACCTATCAGGCCCTTCATTTCCGCCTTGTTCTCGTGGCTAATGGCTCTACTGCCATCGACCCTCAGCGACGATGCATCTGACCTGGCACCTCCTTCTGGCCCCTGATGGTGCCTGACACTTTATAGCACCAGTCCTCAGGTCACAGGCTGCCTCCCTCCACCTCCATGCAGGACCCTCCCCATGTCTCAGGTCCCCTAGTCCTGCTGTAACAAAACACCTGTGACCGGAGGATTTAGAGGTACAGAAATTCGTTTCTTACAGTTCTGGAAGCTGGGAAGTCCAAGATTAGGGACTGTCAGGCTGGTGTCTGGTGCGGGCTGTGCTGTGCCCTCAGCTGCCTGAGGGGGGAGGGCAGAAAGTCATTTTCTTTTTTTTTTTTTTTGTAGAGACAGAGTCTCATTCCATAGCCCTTGGTAGAGTGCTGTGGCGTCACACAGCTCACAGCAACCTCCAACTCCTGGGCCCAGGCAATTCTCTTGCCTCAGCCTCCCGAGCAGCTGGGACTACAGGCACCCACCCCAATGCCCGGCCATTTTTTTGTTTTTGCAATTCGGCCGGGGCCAGGTTTGAACCCACCACCCTCGGTACATGGGGCCGACGCCCTACTTGCTGAGTCACAGGCGCCGCCCAGAAAGTCATTTTCTTGAGAGCTGAAGCCCATTTCTGAGGGAGGGACCCTCTTGGCCACATCACAGTCTATAGACCCTCTTATTGCTGTCACATTGGGGGTTCAGTTTCAGTGTGAAATTTGGGGACACAACGTGCAGACCACAGTCCCCCCCTGCCCAGCCCTCCCCCATCCCTGCTCCCCTCTTTCCGGCCCATCCCAGCACCCACTGTTCTGTCACACCAGCCCTCCCTTACTGGGAACAGGAATTTCCAGCCCCATCTCCCTTGGGCCTCAGACTCCGACAGACAGACTTTCTGCAGAGCCTGGCCTGGGGGCAGATGCTGCTGTATTTTAATGGGTAGTCTGATTCTAGGGAGAGACCCTCCCTGGGATGTGCAGCACAGAGCCCGGCTGGGGAGAGGATGTGGGCTCTGGGCAGTGAGGGCTCTTGTTGGGCTGCTGTCCCTGCACTGTGGGTCTGAGGAGCCCCTGCCTTCTACTCCCCTCTGGCTTGTCCTCCCTCCTCCTGGCCAGGACAGCTGGGGTCTATCCCCTTCAGAAAGCAAGCCCAGGGCAATATCACGGAAGGTCACAGGCCAGTATAGGTGGCCAGGCCTCTGCTCCCTCTGCCTCACCCTGCCCAGCCCTGGTGCTTCTGAAGCCTTCCCCAAGGCCCTCCCTGGCTCTGTCCCAATTCTAGGCCCCACAGTGGGGAGGGCAGTGAGGCTCCCAGGAGTCCCATCTGTGTCACTAACAACACAGGAAGGCTATGACAGCTCCCAGCTGCTTCCAGACCCCTCCTGCCACTGCCACATCCTGAGAGAGGGGCTTATGGCTCCTCCAGGCAGGCAGGTGCTGCAGGGGTGGGGGTGAGAGTGCCGGGAGCTTGGATCCCAGCCCCCACCCTTCGCTGCAGGTGCTGCCATGGGGAACACTTGGGCCCTCTTATCATGTAATTTGTCAAACACCTGAAACTTCAGGCAAAGAGATTGGTGTGGCCAGTGGCTGTGGATGTGGTCATCAAGGTGACTTCATCCCAGGAGCTGGAACTCTGGTGGCCCAGCATGGTGGGTCTGTACTTGGCCCTGGGCCACAGACCAGAACCCGCACGAGGGCTTCTTTACACAAGATGCTGAGTCCCATCCCCCAGCCTCTGATCTTATGGGTCTAGGTGGGGCCTGGGAATTTGCATTTCTCACCAGAAGATGTCTCTGGGAACTCCACTCTGAGAACCACCTGAACTGAACTAACGGTATGTACTCATGGAAAGCTTTGCCTTTTTACAAAGTGACATTAGGGCTTCAAGTTTTGCTTATTTCAACTTCTACTGGAAACCAAACCAGGTCAGGAGTGGCTGCAGGGTGTGTGGCTCCCTCTGTGGGGACACTAGGGGTGAGCATGCTGGTCACAGGGGCCCTTGTCACCCTCTGTAGGTTCCGTGGCCCAGGCTCCCCTCCTCGCCCGCCCCACATCATTCCTGAGCCATCACATTAAGGGATATAAAATATTTACTTACCTTTGCCTTCTATGAACATTCCTTCAGTGCTTGTCCCTCTGCTGGGATTGGGGACCATGTGGCAGGGACACGCTGACAGGGTCAGTGTGCTATATAAAACAGGGGCTCCTGCCATAGCCTGACGGCTGCCCATACGGTGGGGCTGCCACCTGTTTGCTATGTCTCACTCTGTCCCTTGAACCTCTGCATGGGGCAGGAGGAGCAAGGCCCTGGGTTGGGTGTTAAACAGTTAAAATTAAATTCCCAACTCCTCATCTGCTCTTCTGGAGGCAACTAACAGGGACCTTTGGAAAAACAAGTGAGAAATGTTAAACAATGTATCACTGCTTTGTATTTTGATAGTCTTAATGAAATGCTTCCTTCTTTGTAGAATTTTTCTTTTGACCAACTCTCCCCTGGATCTTTGGGGTCCCCATGGCTTTCCTGACGTTCTAAAGTAGAAAGCCTGGTCTGATTGGTCCAGGACTTCTTCCAGTTATTAACCAATTACGGCCCCCATGGTTTTTGTGATGCTAATGACCTGTAAGTAGAAAACACGAACTTCAGGGGGAAATGACTGAGGAAACGGGGTTTTAACAGGAACTTTGGGGTCTATTTATTATGCCCTGACCTCAGGAAGGCTGAGCCACTTCCAGCCAGTTCTCAGGGGGGAGATTACAGAGAGCCCTGGGCCCCACAGACAGGGGCTCTCACAGATGGGGCCACGCCCCACAAGCAGGCCACACCTCACAGACAGGGACCACACCCCACAGACAGGGCTATACCCCACAGACAGGGACCACGCCCCACAGACAGGGTCATGCCTCACTGACCAGGGCCATGGAGCAGGGATAAGAGTCTGCGCTCAGCTTGAAGCCCGGATTTCACGTTGGCGTGTGACTCCTGGATCACCCCTTCCCCATCTTGGCTTTATAATAAGCCAGGAAGATCCACCTTGTTTAAAGGGAGCTCTACAGATCCATTTTATTTAAAAGCATAAAAGCAAACCTATGTGAAAACAGGTAACCAAACTGAGCTCACACGTGTACCTTGTAGATGAGTGTTCATAGCTTCGTCATTCACAGTAGCCAAAAAGTAGGAACATTCTTAGTGTCCGTCAGCAGAGGATGGAGAAACACATGGTCTGTGCGCACGGGAGAATATTCGTCAGCCATGGAAAGGAAGGCAGTTCTGACACTTGGTGCCACACCACAGAGTGGAGTGAGCCAGACACAGAAGATGGTGCTATCCCACCTGGAGGGAGTGTCTAGAGCAGGAGTCCTCAAACTACGGCCCGCCGAGGACATTTATCCTGCTGCAGGTGCCTGTCCTGCTTAGCAGCTGTCCTGGGCTGCAGTGCGCATGTGTGGAATGTGCACCGCACTCTCCGACTCCCCTCCTCCCCTCAGTCTCTGGGAGTCACGAGCTTGCCTGTGCAGAGCCTGCTGCTGCCTCGAGGACCCAGGTAAGAACAAGTTAGGATTGATGTATTTATTTACTTTTGAAGTTAAGAGATCTATTTTTTTTTTAATTTTACAGTTAGTAGGACCTTTTTTTGTGGTTAAGGGGGGGCCTTTTTTCCCTGAAGTTAAGAGGTCTTTTTTTTTTGCAGATAGGGGGCGCCTTTTTTTCATTTTAAATATTATATTTGTATTTGTTCACTTTTTTTTTTTTTGCAGTTTTTGGCCGGGGCTGTGTTTGAATCCACCACCTCCGGTATATGGGGCCGATGCCCTACTCCTTTGAGCCACAGGCGCTGCCCCCGTTTTGTGTTTTTACTTCAAAATAAGATATGTGCAGTGTGCATAGAAATTTGTTCATAGTTTTTAAAACTATAGTCCGGCCCTCAAACGGTCTGAGGGACAATGAACTGGCCCCTTGTTTAAAAAGTTTGAGGACCCCTGGTCTAATGCAGCGGACCTCCAGAGGCAGCAAGGAGGTCAGCGGGTGGTGGGCGCAGGGAGCGGGTGAGGAGCTGCGCCTGGCAGGCACCGAGCTTCTGTTTGGGGCAACGAGAAAGCTTTGGACATGGAAGGTGGTGAAGGTGCCTAACACTGTCAGTGTGCTCAATACCACTGAGTTGAATATTAGAAAAAATTAAACCCACAAATTTCACGTTGTATGTATTTCATCACAACTAAAACATTAACCATGTAATCTGCCAGAAGTCATTGAAATGTGTGTTTTAAAGAGGTGAAGTGGGCCGTGTGTGATTGATGTCTCAATCGAGGTGTTAAGAAGTCTCCTGCCAGGGCACCTGCTGAGAGCTGCCTCCTTCCCTAGGCCAGGGGAATCCTCCTCACCTGCGTCCCTCCTGTTTGAGAGCTGGCGCTGGGACTCCGAGCCAGGCCTCCCACAGTGCTCCCAGCCTGGCCAGGAGGTGTCCTCCTGGCGGTCACCACACCTTTCCGTACTTTGATATATCACCCACAACCTGAGCCACTGGCCTCCTCTGGTGCTCCCCTCCCCCCAGCCTCCCTGGGTGAGAGTTCCCTCCTCATCGGAATCTTTCAGGCTCAGATGCCGGCCACATCCTAAAGGAAGTCTGCCTTGATGGCTCCCATAAGAAGTCAAACCTCCTTCCTCAGAAATACTGGGCCACTGTGAAGCTGCTTTGGGAAGTGAATGAATATTCCCAGAGGTACTTTACTCCGTAACTTCCCATAGTTCTGGCTGCTGATCCCACAGGGAAGACATGGCCCAGAGGGCTGTAGAGGAGCTGAGGACAGGGGTCATGGGGTCCAGGGCAACTCCCACAGTGGGACACAGAGCCATGGCCCCTTGCCCTTGAGCCAGGTCCATGTGGAGGACAACATAGGTCTCTCAGGGGTCAAGCACAAGGCGTGTATGTATGTGGGTAGGCACACATCCCCACAGGAAGCCTGGAGGGGGGTGGGCCTCTGAGCTGGGAACGGGATTCTCCCATGCGTTGCCTTGTCAGACACCCAAGCATGTGTCCTGACACGGGAATCTCTAGGGCTCTGCCCTGTGGACAGGGGAGTCTCATGTTCCTTTCCATGTGGGAGAATGCACCCTGATGGCGCGGTCTGGGTCCTGGTCGTCTAGCCAGGTCTGGCGTAGGAGCTGGTGAAGAAAAGTGCTCGGGAAGGGCCCAAGTGTGGGCAGGTGGGCCGTGTGGGGCCCGCGTTTCCTCCAGGTTTGGGAGGCGAGGGGAGGTTGCTGACTGCTCATGGCCCTGGTGCCTGAGAGTCAGAGGCCAGAGGCCGGGAGGAGTGCAGGGAGCACCGAGGGGCAGAGTGGGAGGAAGGCGTCAGCAGAGATGATGACCAGAGGGGTGAGGCTGTGCTCCGCTGACTGCAAGGGAGGAGGTGAGCTCCTGCAGAGGAAAGGCCTGTTGACTGTTTCAGGGAAGTGAGCGTCAGTGTGTGGGATTGACAGCTGCAGGTATTTTTTTTAATTTCCAAAAAGCAAAAAGAGGAGTAGAGATAGCTGGAGCCTGGAGGGGGCTGGGCTGGGGGTGCAGGGGTTAGGAGTGGCCTCAGGCCTGGCTAGGTGGTTCCCTCTCCTTCTCCCTGAATCCTGCCTCACCTTCCCCGTGGACCAGTGACATGGCCCGGCAACATGGTCTGATGTCTTGTTAACCTGTCGGCTCCCTCATTTGGTAGCAGAGTGGGGACTGCCCCAGACATTCTGCCCATCCTGCTCCCTTGGGGGCAGCTCACCTGTGTCTAAAGCTGCACCCCACAGCCAGGTCTACCCTGAGCACGTCTCCCCACTGTGCCACCCCCACCTCGGCCTCATCTCCTGAGACTGTGAGGCCACAGCTTTGTGCCACAGCCTAGCACGGTGCTGGCCTAACACCTGGGGTCACAGGGTCAAGCCTGCAGTAAACATCTCCAACCCCCTGTCCACATGATTTGATAGGTGCCATCTCCAGGAGAGGCCTCATTTCATCTGCCATGTGTATTTGGCATCCTGCGTGCTCTTCCCAGAATTACTTCATTTAATCTGTGCGGTGGCCCCTGGTCAGGCAGGTGCTGGCATCACCCTGACTTGCAGATGGGGAAACAGAGGCATAGAGGTGATCTGGGAGCAGCTGAGGTACAGTGGGGAGGGTGTGGTGGGATTTGAACCCAGCCTGTCTGGGCCGGAGGTTCTCCATGACCTCAGCACAGCTCCTGTGAGCGGGAATTGAAGAACATCTTATTTGTTTTCTTGGCAGGGCCTCCTTTCAAAAGCTGTTGCTTTTAATATCCTGCTTCTCTAAGGAAGCTTCTGCCGACTCAGAATGTCCCCTCAGCCCAGGGACGGCAGCCTTGACCGCCAGGGCCCTCCACCCCCACGTACACGAGCTCCCCTGGGTTTGCAGCCAAAACTGGGCGGCTGCGCTCCAGGAGACAGACTGAGCCAAGGGTGCCAGCTCCCTGCACAATGGAATGCAGATTTCCCATTAAAAGGCAAATCTTTATTTCAAAAGGTTGAATAGGATGCAGCTTAAAAAAAGATTTCCAGCTGGTTAAATTTAGGGCGAGGGAAGAGGTCCAATCCGAGAATACCCCTGGCCGCGGGCCCGCAGCACAACCTTGGCTGTGGAGTTGGATGTGTTCTCACTTGGAGCTCCTGCCACGTGCTTTTCCTCCTTCTGAGTCAGGCAAGCAAGTGCTGATGGCCGCACTGGCCAGGTCTGCGGGCTGCACCCACCAAAATCACCTATTTCAGCAGGTGGCTGCCAGTTCAAGAGGGCCTGTTCCCTCTGACTCCTCCAAGCACAATGCGGGAGCATTGACTGTTGTGGGCACCTTCTCTTTCCAGGATCACCCACCCCCCTGCACGCAGCCTGTCCTCCGGGACCCCAGCTCAGCACCGTGTTCCCTGCTCACAGTCCAGTTCAGGTGTGGGGGTCCACGCACAGTCAGGCTTCCTGGAGGATTGGGAAGAGCCCTGGAATCTGGAGAGGTGCTAGGGGACAAGTTCTCTAGACAGGCTTGGGAGCCTCAGGCCTGCCACTTGGACTTTTGCGGGCTTTCCAGTTTGGTTGGACAATAAGGGTGGGACTAAGCCTTCTCCAAGGTGGTGTCCAGCTCTGCCCCCATTGCAAGGCCAAAACCAAAGCCAGCCCCAAAACCCAGTGGTGGTCTGTCCCCTCTGTGTTTACAGTGCATGTGCACACATGTGTGCAGTGGGGCATACATGAGCACAGTACGCGTGGGCATGTACATACCTGTGTACAGTGCATAGGTGTGCACCTGCACATGTGTGTACAGTGCATGTGCACACATGTGCGTGCACACGTGCATATAGTGCATGCATTGTGTATGTGCATAGTGCACATGGGCATATGTGCGCATTCCATGTGTATGTGCACACGTGTGCACAGTGCATGCTTGCATACATGTGGCACGGCATATGTATGTGCAATTGCATACATGTTCAGATGTGCACACACATGTGTATGCCTGTGGTGACATTTAAATTTGAGGGGCTATGGCCAAGAGACCTCAGAAGTAGGGCGGGGACCTGGTCCAGGTGTTGGGAATATGAAGCTCCTTGAGAGCGTCTGGCAAGAGGGGAAATGGCAGGGCCTTGGCCAAAGAGCAGCTCTGGGGGCTGCAGGACTCTGCCATGGCCTCCCCTCCCACCCTTCTCCTTGCTAGTTGCTTTCTTCTGGGAACGTTAAGCAACCAAAGACAGCTGAGCCTGCTGGATTCCCGGGGGGCTGGGCTTCCTCACTTTCCTTCTCTGCCCTGTCTTCTCCTCCATCAGTCCCAGACTGGAAACCAGCACACTGGCCCCAGGTCCAGCCCCAGATGCCAGCTTTGAAGAATGAACCAAAAAAGGAAAATGTCACCTTGACAGGGCCACTTCAGCATCGGGGCCTCCCTGACTCTCCTGACACCTCCTGGGGATCCTTCAGTTCAACTCAGTGCTGATGCTTCCTGGGTTCCACAGGTTTAGGCTTCAGTTCATAAGGCCGCCGTACTCCGGACACCAATTATATGCCTTAGGCCACCTGTACTCTGGCCGCCTGACTGTAAGTCCTGCACCCTCCTTCTCAGGTTTGGGCATTTACTAGAACAGTTTGGAGGTCTCAGGCAGGTGCTTTTACCCATTTCTTACAAAGAACATAAATGGCAGCTACATGAAGAGCACACAGGGCAGGGTCTGCAAAGGCCTCGTGTGAGAGCTTCCTCCTGGTGGAGGGATATGTGTATGTTTGTAGATGGAAGCTCCCCAAAGCCTGGTGTTTGGGGGTTTCTATGGAGGCTCCATTATGGAGGCATGATTGATCAAGCCATTGTCTGTGGTTGACTAACTTAATCTCCAACTCCTGTCCTTCCCCAAGGTCAAGGGGAAAGGAACCTGAACTTCCCAACTCTCTAATTAAAGTATGTTCTTTTTGTTCACCAGACCCTCTTCTGAAGCTACCTGGGGCTGCCAAGAGTTGCCTCATTAGAACAAGAGATGCTTGTCCCACCCCTGTCACTCAGGTAGGTCCAGGAGCTCTGTGTCAGGAAGTAGGGAAAAGGCTGAATATGGTCCCTCCTATGGGACCACAGCTAGAGGATACTCAAAGGCTGACTGGTGGCACAAGAGGCACAGAGAGACAATTCACATGCTCAAGGCCATCCTCACGGCATTTGGTATCAGGACCCCTTTACTCTCTTAGAAATTATTGAAGATCTCAAAGAACTTTATGTGGGTTTTGTCTTTAGATATTTACCATATCTGAAATTGAATTGAGGCATTTGGAAAATATTTCTTTTTTTTTTAGTTTTTGGCTGAGGCTGGGTTCGAACCCGCCATCTGTGGGATATGAGGCCAGCGCCCTATTCCTTTGAGCGATAGGCACCGCCCGGCATTTGGAAAATATTTCCAAAAATATTTAAGAAAACCATAATGTCATTACATGTTAGCATAAAAACTTATAAAATATATTTTCCAAATGAAATATCTGAAACCAAAAAATTTTGTGAGAAGAGTGACATTGTTTAATATTTCTGCAAATTTCTTCAATGTCTGGCTTAATAGAAGATATCCCGATGCTCACAGATGCTCCTGCGTTCAGTCTGGGTATTTGGGGCTGCTCCTCCCCTACATGTACTAAGTAGTGGTCTCTTGAAGGTGAGTTGCGATGTGGACACTGAAAGCATATTAATGAAGGTTTTTGCTCCATTATGCTAAAATCCATTGGTTTATCTTGCTCTTTGATGAATCTTTTACTCACATGATTTATATCAGCATACACTGGTCATCTAGGGAAAAAATGTACTTTAATATCGAAAACTTACTTTTGTTCAAAAAATATCAAAAGTCATTATTTGTTAATATCACCTTTGCTTTCATCAGAGAAGTCTTGACCTATGGGGAGGATGTCAAACTCTCTGTGGTGGCTAAAGTTTCTAATTTTCTCTTGAAAGAGTGGATTTTTAACACTGATAACAAACACTATCATTTGTTTTTCTTGGAATGACAGGATCACTTTTTTATTTTTGAGCAAACTTCTCCCAAATACCCAAGTTTGAATAACCAAGTCTGTTTTCTGGTTATTCCCTCAAAAAGTTGTGTCGCATGAGAAGATCAGCTAGTTTAGCTGGCAACTGGAGTGGTATCACAGGAGAGTGGTTAGTTTAGCTGGCAACTGGAGTGGGTACTTGAGAAGAGTGGCTAGTTTAGCTGGCAACTCAATCATGCATGTGGACCTGGAGGTAGCCATTACACAGTGAAAGCAGCTGCCCAATACTTACAACCAAGATTTAATAAAATCTGTAAGTTTTACTGCTCTAGGAAGGGCATTTGAAAGTGACTCAAGTATGTGTGGTGATGAACACAGTGACCCATGGAGTTTGATGTCATAGCCTGAGTCACGCTAAGGGCCAGCAGTTCACCTGCTGTTGCTGTTACACCATCAGCATGAGAATCTGATACTCAGTCTAATAGGCAAATAATTGCCTAGTATTAAAATACATATTTAGTAGCTTTGTCTTTGGCCAGGTGTGGTGGCTCACGCCTGTAATCCTAGCACTCTGGAAGGCCAAGGCATGTGGATTACCTGATTAAGTCCAAGACCAACCTGAGCCAGAGAGAGAACTCATCTCAGAAAAAAAAAAAAAAAATAGGTGCCTGCAGTCTCAGCTACTTGTGAGGCTGAGGCAAGAAAATTGCTTCAGCCCAAGAGTTTGAGGTTGCTGTGAGCTATGATGCCACAGCACTCTACTGAGGGTGACAAAGTGAAACTCTGTCTCAAAAAAAAAAAAAGTTTTGCCTTTGAGGAACCCTTGAATGGTTCTCAGGGATCCTTGGGGTCCCCAGGACACACTTTGAGAACCTCTGGCTTAAGGATGGGTCTTCATCCCCTGCCAAAGGGATTCCTGCCCCTGGGCCATGGGTGAGCCTAGGGACAGGGAGCCACCTTCCCTGGTGGGCACAATAGTACAAATACTTCCAACACTTCTGTGTCCAGGGAGCATTTCAAACAAGATATTCTGGCACACTGTGCGACCTGACTCCCGGCCCTTTGCTCTTCTGAAGTCTCTGTGCCTGGTCCCCTGTGACCTGGCTGCCACTTGCCCTTTGGGTTTCACTTTGTCCAGCACCTGTGTAGCACTTGACATTTCTTGAACCGCTTCCTCTGTGGCTGCCTCACCTCCCTGTCCTGCCTGGCCAGCTCCCTGGGCTCAGGCTCCCGCCCTCTGCTTGCCTGGTGCTATGGTGGCAGTGCCCATACTCATGTCCATGTGCTCCCCACATGATTCTGCCCCCACTTTATCCTTCCTGTTCTACCTTGAGAATGCTCCCACCCTTCCAAGACCTCCTCCTCACTCTCCACCATGTCCAGGGGCTCCACGGCTCTTGTGCCTCCTCCCAGCCCCCGCCTGGTCCCCACATCTCCAGTCATGTCCCTGCTCTGTCCCTGCCCACCCTTAGTGTTTTCCAATCACAGTATCACTTGTGGTCTGTCCTGCTCACAGCTCCCCCATGTCCCCTGTGCAGTGAATCCCAGAGTCTTCAGCCCCACTGACCAGGCTCTTCCTGCCCCTGCTTTATTGGTCCCCTTTGGTCCAGTCACTGTGGCTTTTGGCTCCAGTGTCCTCGGCTTACACAGCCTGTCCATCCTTTTCTACCCAGTGGACACCTGCACAGCCCCCACACCCCGCCTCCTCCAGTAAGTCTCCCTTGGCTGCTCCGACCTAGTGAGATGAGCTCTGTGTGTCCACTGCCGTGGCAGGGCCTTACCATCTGTGGACACTATGTGGAGATGACCACTGACCACAGGTGGTGCCGCTGGTCTCAGCAGAAACAGCGTCTGTCCCAAAGGAGATGGAGAGTGGATGGATTGTCCCCATCCCATTGTCCTTGAGCAGCTTTGCTTAGATTTCTTGAAGAGTGACTTATAGAGAGTAAAACTCACGCCGCCCTAAGATTTTATACACCCTGTTGTCATCAATAGTCCACGGAGACGCATGCAGACTCATACCCTGGGTTCCTCATTCAAAGGCTGCTAACCCAGGCACAGGCAGGCAGCGCCCGTCCATCTGGGGCGTCTCTCTGCTCCAGCATTGGGTAGAACTCGGCATGTGTCACGCTGTGGGGAACTGGGCTTGCGCTCTCACGCTACACGACTGGTTGTCAGATTCTCTGTCCTCGTCTCGGGGGCGGGTGCTGGACTCCCGTGTGCCCCCTGTAATGTGTGGCTTTGCAGGCTGGTGTGGGAACCACGTCAGGGGCACAGGGGCTGGGGTACAGCAGGGGGAGCTGACATCCTGGGCTCTCCTGCCTCGAGGGCTCAGGAGAGTCAGCCCAGGCCTAGGGCAGCAGAGCCTGAGGGTCCTGTGCCACCATTTCTAGGGCAGGGAGCCCACCCGAGGGTGAGTCATCTCCCAGGAGGGATGATGGCTCGAGCTCTCAGGACCACTCTGAGGACCCTGCAAAATGCGCCTCAGGAGTCTCAGGACAGTCTGCCCGGGGGTGGGGAAGGCAATCTTGGCCCGAGTGTGACTGCCCTGGGCTTGTGCCTTTGCAGTGCCCCAGTGTCCCTCCTGGGGCAGGCAAGAGGGTGCTAGAGAACTGGGCAGTTCTGAATGGCCCTCTCCTACCTGGGCAGAGGCAGGGCAGGGAGGTGCACCTGGGAGAGAAGGGCTTGTTCCTCTGAGGACCTGTCCCTCCTTCCCCACCGGGTCCAAGCAGGGTGGCTGGACAGCCAGGAGCCACCCCCACCCCCACCAAAGCTGCAGGTTAAGTTGGAGTGAGGCTGAGCGGGAAGCAAGAAGGTGGCTGCATAAGGAAGAGGTAGCCAGGGCCCCCTGGGCTGCCAGCCAAGGTGGGGGACATTTCCTATAAGTAGCTGGATCCAAGGTCCCACCCAGCCCAGTTCAGTGGTGGGAGGGAGACCGAGCCCATCCCACTTACTGAGCCCCAGGTGGGGGATGGGCGCTTTGTCCTTTCATAGCCAGGGATGCTAACGTCCCAGGTGTTAGACTGCGACCAGTCATCTCTGTGGGGTGAGGACAGAGTGTCACATGGGACTGGGGGGGACACATCTTCCAACAGCTGGCAGGGGCCAGAGTGCGTCTGTGGCAGCCTGTCCGCACCCCCTACCCCCTCCCGCCCCTCCCTCAGCCCCGTCTGTCCTGCTGCGTTAGCTTCTCACCTTCATTTCTGCCCTTTTCTTGCATTATGAAATATGCAGATACATTTAGGTGTAAATAATGAATAAGCAGAATGGGCCCAGGCCTGCCCGCTGCTGGCCCTGAGGCACAGATGGTTGGCCTGGCCTTTGGGTCCAGCTGGGTTCATTCCCTGTCCTGACCCTCCCCCCACCACGGGACCTCTGTCCCAAGTTTTGAGGTTTTCATTTTCCTTCTTTTCTTCATAGTTCATAGTTTTAACTCCCATGTCTCTGTCTCTAAAGAGCATGTTTCTTAGTTGCACAGTTCCACATTTTATCTGGGCAGAACTCCACTGAGTGAGGCTTCAGCATTCTGGCATTTTTTTTTTTAAACTTCATTTCTCAGATTTGTGCATACCAGTGTGGCTGAGGCCACTTTTTGAGTGCCCTGTGGGGTTCCAGCATCTAAAGGCACAACAGTGCTCCGCCCCTGGCTGACGGGCATGTTTTTAGCTGTTTCAAGCAGAAATGCTTGAACTTCCCCCTTTCCTGGTGCTCACGGGCAAGAATTCTTCTCAGACATTTGCTAAGAAGAGAAATGGCTGGGCCTCAGGGAGGCGCGTGTTAGCTTATGAGGTGAAGCCAAACCGTTTTCGAAGTGGAGGTGAAATTTGCGGGTCTGGGGCCTCGCCTGAGGAAAGCTTGGTCCTCACCCTCGCCAGCCCTAGACTCTGTCCCATGTCACAGTTTTGGTCATCTGGCGTCTGTGAAGGTGTCTCGTTGTGGCTCGGGGCAAATGCAGCTTCATGTTTTGAGAAGTCATTCACCTTTCCTCTTATGAAATATCTTCTTTTCCGTCTTTTGTTGATTTTCCTATCATCCTATATGTGTTTTGTTAACATTGATTTTTACAAGCCTGGATGAATTACGGGTAGAAATTTTGTCAGTTACTCATGTGGCAAATGTCTCTGTTTTTGGCTTGTTTTTCCACTCTATGGTTTTTGTTTTTTTTTTAACAATTAAAAAATTTATTATAGTTAAATTTTCTTAATTATTTATTTTATGGTTTGTGTGTTTTTCTTAAAAATAAAGCCCTTCTTACCAACCATGAGATCATAAATCTTTTCTTTTGCACTTTCTTCGAAAACTCTCACACTTAGGATGGGGGAGGGTCCAATTTTACTTTCACAGGGGTTCAAGGCTGTGCCCTGCAGGGGCCTCTCATGACCTAGTTCCCGTCAGCTTTGGGGGCCCCTCCAGGTTTTGGTCTGCCGACGATCTCGCCGCCAGTCCTGTGCCGCTCGCTGCCGCCTTCTTCAGTGTTTTTATAACAAGCTTTAAGGGTGGGAAGAGCAGCCTCCCAGTGTGCTTCATCAGTGTCTCAGCTGCTGCTGGGCCTTTGGCCTTCTCTGGAATCACCCTCCCCAGCTCCACAGTCTTTGTGCATTTGTAGAAATGAGCGTCCCTCACTCGGGCCAGGAGATGGGGTTGAAGGCAGCCCGGGCTGCACTCTGCCTCCGGATGTGGCTGGCCCCTGCACTGTCCAGTTGGCCTGCGAGTACCGCCTGGCCCTGAGCTGGCCCCTGCAGCTGGCTGTTCACACTGTGTGTGTGTCACTTTGCAGGGGAGAAGTGAAGCCACCATTTCCCAGCAGAAGAGCTCTGGGGCTGTCCTATTCCTGGGTCTCTACCAGGACTTTGAGATTTTGATCATTTTGATCACTTTCTAGAGAGTGTGGGCCAGCTCTGGGTAGACACATTGGCAGTGCCCAGCCTGCAAGAGGTGCAGAGCTACAATAGCAACAGGGCAGGGGTGTCTCTCCAAGGCCTGGGCAGGGCAGAGGAAGACACTGTCCTTTCATCTCTGCCTCGGGGCACCTCTGGACTTGCCCAGCCTGTGGGGAAGGTGCCTTCCTTGTTCAGCTGTTGGGTGGTTGCAAAGCCAGGTCTAAGGACAGAAAGCTGAATGGCAAACGGCAGGGTTTTTTCTTGGATTCAAAGGCACGACTTCATTCATTCGCTTATTTACGGAATGTGTGCTGAGCCCCACTGTGTGCCGGGAGCCATGCTGTGGTGGTGCAGGACAAATGGGCCCCCAGGAGGCCCAGCTGCAGGAGCTTGCAATCTTGACAAGGCCACAGGACAAGCTCACACGGCACGTTGGCTGAGCCAACCTTCTCCCCACAGAGCTGAGGCCGGCTGCAGATTTGCTGCACGGAGCGAGTACTTTCCCTTCCCCGACCAGCGCCGTGGGAGATCCCTATGCATTGTTAAATCCACGGTAGCTGACTGAGATGGGGTCTGAGGGGCCTTAGGAAGTGATGTGGGGGCTGGCGGACCCTCGGGAAGTGGCAGGGGCAGTGGATGTGCAGAGGGGCGGAAACGAGAGAATGGGGTGCAGGTGGGCAGACAAGGCTTCAGCTTGAGTGCAGGGGACAGAGGCCGGGAGGCTCTTCCAGACCAGGTCTCGAGAACTGTAGTGGTTTCAGAGATGCCCTACTGTGGGGTGTGAGCCTCTTCCTCTCGCCATTGACCTCATCTGGGCTGGCTCCCAAATTGCCGTGGTACCCGGGAGACACACATCCCCTCAGAGGTGACTATAGGTGCCCACTGCTCCTACCCCAGCCCTTGGGATGGCCAACGCAGCATTTGACTCCCTGAGGGCTATTCTGAGCAGTTCTAGCTCTGAGCTTTTCTGTGGCTTGGAGGCGCGGGCTCCTCCTGGGCAACCCCAGAGCCCTTCTTCCCAGAGGTGCCGGGGTCAGGGTTATAGCCTGGAGGAAAGCAGAAGGACTTGAGACTCTTGGACCTGGGCCTATGGAGTCCCAGTGGAAAGGGGAGTGACTGGGACACACTTGGATCATGGCCGGGCAAGTATTTGGGGTCAGTGGCCAATGGAGGGTAGAAGGCTGGAGGGAGGAGGCCCGCCCTGCATAAATGGCTTCGATCAGCAAGGGAAAGGCCAGCAGGGAGGAGAGGAAGCAGCTTCTGACAGTTTCCGAGATTCACTATCTAACCTGAGCCTCATTCATCCCACAAAAGCAACAACGAACACAGCAAAAAGGCTCCAAATATAAACAGCGCACGTCCCAATCAATATGCTAATTAGGGCTCATTAGCTGTGAGCAGGCGGCGCAGGCGGGAGGGCAGCACAGGAGGACCTCTCTGGAACCTTCTGTCTGCCCCTGGGGCCTGAACAAGCGCCCATCTGCCGGCATTCCCAGGCCGCCCCGCCTTCTGCTGCAGGAGCCCTCAGGGCCCCACGTTGGGCCTTATTGTTTTGGTGGCTGGGTTTCTGTGGCTCTGGGCTCTGCTGTGTGCACAGTTACCGCGTGGGGAGTGCACACTCCAGGCAGACATTTGCTGAAGTGGCAGGAATAAGGGGAGTCGGGGGCAGCTGCTCACAGCGGCCATTCCCGGGCGTGGCAGTGCTGGAGGCTGACCGACTCTCTCGCCAAGCTCATGCCACCAGGTGGGGGCAAGACCCAATTAGAAGGAGAAAAAGAGCAGTGTCTTTTCCTCTTTCCGTTTAACTCTTAGCTATAGGATCAACTGCAGTTAAGGCAAAATAATGAAGCAGCACGGCCTGGACTGGCTGCCTTTTTAAATAGTCATTATTGTTATTTGCTCTGTGAATCTGTAACCGTCACAGCCTGGAGGTGCTGGTGGCTGTGATCAGTTCATAGGTCCCGAGGAAGGGCTATCCAGAAGGGCCGGGGCAGAGCTGGGCTGGTGAGAGAATTTTGCCAGAGTCCCGGACGGTGCTCCAGTGTTCCATGCCCTTGGACAAGAGGAGGGACGGCAGGTCAGAAGTCCCTACAGAGGTGGCCGTGGATGCCCCTCCCCCCTACTAAGCCAACAACCCTGCCTTGGAGAACTGCCCACCTGCTTGACCAGTCAGTGACCCAGCAAAGGGCTGGCCTTGAGGTGGCAGCGTCTTGAGGGCAGTTTGTTATTCCCATGGGACTAGGCTGAGGCCGGCCTCCTGTTGAGGCCGAGACTTTGTTCAGCCTTCCTCACCCCACACGGGTCCCCTCGCTCCCCCTACTTCTCCTGGGAGCCCTGCCCTCTGAGGCTGCCAGCGCTCCTGGCGAAGACACCAGGAGAGCGTCTCCATGCTGCGCTCTCAGGTACTGAGCAGACGCTTCCTCGTCCCTTACGAGGACTGTGGGGGCCAAACAGACAAATGTCATTCTGAGATGCTGGGAGGGTGGCTGGGCGCCAAGGGAAGCCATAGCCCCGTGAATGTGCCACGGGCTGTCCCCCTGGGCTGCCTTCACTTGGTCTGTGACCCCTGCCTGTGCGAGGATCCAGCCTGGCAGAGGTTTGCTTTATTTTTCCACCTGAGCAAAGTTTATTTTCATAATAATAAAACTATTGAAGTCAGTATAATTTGAATAGGTGCTATCAGAAAGATGTATTTAAGTTGGAGATACAGATGGGTTTTTTATGAGGTGAAACTGACATCACAACATTAGCCACTTTGAAGTGAACGATTCAGCGGCTTTTAGTCCATTCTCATTGCTTTGCGAGACCCACCGGTGTCTAGCTGCACGCCTTCTGTCACCCCGAAGGAAACCCCATGCCCACCAGTGGTCACTCCCCCCACCCCTGGCTCCTGGCTCCTACTGATTGGCCTCCTGTCCCTATGAATTACACTGCTTCAGACATGTCACTTACAGTCACACAGTACAGGGCCTTACACTTCAGATTCTCTCACTGAGCACGATGTTGTCCAAGGTCCATCCGTGTCGTAGCGTCTTTCCATTACACAGCCCAGTCCTACCCCATCGTGGGGCACATTCATTTCTTGGCAGACATTTGGGTTGTTTCTGCCTTCCAGGTATTGTGGTCACTGCTGCCGTGAACATGTGGTACGAGGTTTTGTTTGAATACCCGTTCAGTCCTTGTAGGTGTCTCTCTGGGAGCGGAATTGCTGGGCTGCGTGGTGATTGTATGTCCCACCACCAGACCCTTCCCACAGCGACTGCACCATTCTCCATTCCCTCAGTGATACTGGAGGGTCCCCGTTTCTCTGCCTCCTCCCCAGGACTTGCCATTTTCTATTTTTATCATCACCACCGTCTGCTTCAGTCCCGAGGGACCTCATGTTGGGAGAAGGGAGCTGTGGGTGTGGGCTGGGCCCCAGTCATCCGCTGTACCCTGAGAGTGCCCACTCCACTCCCTCCTGGGGGGCCAAGAAGGCCAGCAAACCCGCAGGGGCAGCTGTAGCCTGCAGCGGGGAGTGGGAGGGAGAAACAGCTTTCTCTCCCCCTTCCCTGCCAAGAGGACCTCCCAGAGCCAACTGCTCCAACTCCCAAAATAAATCAGCTTTCAGAGGGCCCGGCTGCTCCTCTGTGCAAGGAAGGGGCATAGAAGAACCTACAGAGGAACACTTTGTAGAAAGCATGGAAGCTCTGGGCAAGGATCTTGACGCTCCCGCTGCTGATAAATTTCAGTGCAACAGGATAATGGCGTGTGTGC
This sequence comes from Perodicticus potto, assembly GCA_963574655.1. Taxonomy (NCBI): domain Eukaryota; kingdom Metazoa; phylum Chordata; class Mammalia; order Primates; family Lorisidae; genus Perodicticus; species Perodicticus potto. The sequence goes on along the minus strand of CAUYRH010175840.1, from coordinate 17,388 downwards.
CTGGGTGTGTGGTACTTGTGTATATGCATGTGTGTATGCATGCCGGTATGTCCTAGAGTTTTAGGGACTGAATGGTTCCTGCCAGGCTGGGGTGTCTGTGGGTTTTGGCAGGCTGGGTGCTGAGTGGCTGGGGCCGGGTGCTTGCCTGGCTGGGCAGCCCTGGACGATCCTCAGTCATCACAGCTCTGGCTTCAGTCCTCATCACCATTGATTTGTGACTCAGGAACCTCGCAGAGATTTTCAATTTGCAGAGATGGCTGTCGGTGGTGAGCCCCCATTGCCACCTTCTCCCGGGAAGGAGGCTGCTTCATTCTGAGGCTGCACTGAGCCTCAGACTGCAGCTGAGGGTGGCCTTCTCTTCCCCATGAAGAGATTAAAATCCTTAAATGCATTCTGGTGAAAGGGACAGCTGCTTCTTTATCCTTAACATTCAAGCCAGCTGGGAGGAGCACACTTTCCCTGGGGCCCCTGTAGAGTGGGAGGCCACAGCAAGGGGCCTCTGTCACCGAGCCCGTCTCAGGGATGGAGAACAGCTGACTTCCTCAGTGAATGAACTCCATTGGTTTCCCCCATCTGCACAGTGATTGGTGCCCCAGCAGACCCGTGAGAGACTGCAGAGGGAGCTGGAGGCAGACAGCCGGGGCCCAGGGTCCAGGCTGGGGAGTGATACGCAGGCAGCCCTTCCAACCAACAAGAACATCCAGCAGGCAGCACCTCAAAGACAGGATGGTGATGAGCAAGGGTGGCCCGAGCACGGATCCCTGGAACCCAGCAGATGTAAGTCGGGCAGGATTAATCACCACCTGGGTTCCGGGGGCCCTCACCACTATAACCTGTTTCTCCTGTTGCTCTGGGCACATAGGCCTTGGTGGGGGCAGGGTGTGAATTCCCTCTTGGGGATCCGCCAGATAGGAGACAGTGCTTTCATCTTCCTCCCACGGTCCGTCTGACTGCACCTCCCTGCTCCCAAGTGTCCAGCAGCTGCCCTGTGGAGGGCTCTGTGCAATCCCCTGGTGCCCTGAACCCTGCTCACCACTGTGTCCTGCCACTGCACCAAGTTGATTCAGTGCCTCAAGCTCCCTTCTGAGCAGACAATAAATGTTTGTTGAATGACTGAGCCCCTATGTGACTTCCCCAGCCCCATTTGTGTCTTGTCACTATCTGAACTTCTCTACCCTGAACTACCTTGGGTCAGAGCCTCCCTGTGGGGCAATTGCCTAGGCATTTTCTCTGTTTGAAATGCTTCCCGTCCTTCAGAACCCCATTCAAATGTCACCTCCAGGAAGCCTCTACGTGTCTCCGGCGAGGGTGCCCCTTTGCTCCCGAGCTCCTGAACTTGCTCCTCCCCTGCTCTGTGGCCTTCCCGGTGGTGAGGTCTCCTCCCTGGAGCCTGGGCCCATCCACTGACTTCTGCACCTGCAGGTCACAAGCACTCGTGACCATCAGAGGAAAGCATATGGGAGTGAGGTTGCACACTCGCTAAGGAGGGCCCACACCATTTCCACCTCCCGGGGACTGGCTTGTGGCCTCAGGAGGACATCCGTGCAGCCAGAAGATGTCATCTGGGCTTCCCCAGCGCTCTTGAGCCCATCTCAACCTGAATTCAGAGACCTGGTCCTGCCGTTGCCTTTGAAAGTTCCCCTCAGGAATGACGACTGGTCTTCCTGGGGTCCTCTGCAGCTGGGAAGGAGCTGCTTGGCTGGAAAGCTGCCCCGTGCGGAGTCCAGGTGGGCCAGGGGCCATCGTCTTGCACGTCAGGAAATGAGCTTCCCGAGGCTCGGGGGCCTGGCTTAGGATGATGGGACGTTCTCAAAATGGCAGCAGCTGTCTCAGCGACAGAGCAGGAGAAAAGCAGCTCCCGGGAGGGAGAATCTGTCTCAAGGCATTGCCAAGTCAGCAGAAGAGAGCGTGTGGGCTCAGGGAGAGGAGGGGCGAGCAAGTCCAGAGGCCGGTGCGCGTGCGTGCTGGATAGCACAGCTGCAAGCTGCTGGAACCCACTGCTGCTCCTCCCACTTAGATAATTCCTCCCTGCCCAGATGCTTCTCCCTGCTCAGGTGCTCCTCTCAGCTCAGATGCTCCTCCTTGCCCTGGAACTCCTCCCTGCTCAGATACTTCCTCACTGCCCAGATGCTCCTTCCTGCCCAAGTACTCCCTCCCTGCCCAGATACTCCTGCTTGCCCAGATGCTTCTCCCTGCCTAGGTGCTCCTCTTCGGTCAGTTGCTCCCCTCTGTTCAGGTACTCCTTCCACACAGATGCTCCTCCCTGCCCAGAAGCTTCTCCCTGCCTAGGTACTTCCTCCCTGCCCAGATACTCCTTCTTGCCCTTATGCTCCTCCTCGGTCAGTTGCTCCCCTCTGTTCAGGTACTCCTTCACACAGGGCATCTTTCCTCCTCAGGCTCCAGGAGAGGGAAATGTAGTGATTTCATAGCTGTCTCCTCAACAAGGATGGCTGCTGCTTTCTCTCTCATGCTAAATAGGGGTAATTGCCCATTGCATCCTGTGGCAGGCTGTCCTAGGCCTCCGCTGGGGTTTCTTTTTGAGACGAAGATGGATTTTGAAATCCCCTTAATTTCTGTGTCTCAGGTGACAGGTGATGGTTTATAATAATGCTGTCACATTGACGTTTTGAAGCTAAGTCTCAAATCTGACCTGATTTCTCTCTCTTTATTTTTTCCTTAGGGCATCCCCTGTTGGGTCTGTTGCAGACTCCGAAGGATCTGATGATTTTGGGCCCGGATATAACTAGTGGAGGCTTGAGGTCTCTCTCTTCATAGCTTCCCAGTCTCCAGCCTTGGCCCCTTAGACTGTGCTCCGTGCTGCTGCTAAGGTCACACTGTTAGGATGGGAACTCGCTCAGCGCCCTCTCCTGCTTGTGACCAGGAGTCCTTCTGTGTTGCCCCGGACAGTTTCTGTTGCCTGCTCTGGGCCTGATCCTGCGATGCTCTCATGCTGGCCTCCGTGTGTCCCCTCCGTGTGTCCCCTCTGTGTGCCCCCTGGCTGTGGCCCTGTGTGAGCCCCCTCTGCACTGTTGCTCAAGCTGTGCCTTTGGGCTGAACTGCCCTCCTTCCTTCTCTGCACAGCCCACTGGTGGCTACCCCTGATGGCCAGGCTAAGGAATTGCCTTGTCCAGGACACATCTCCTGAGCCTGGGCTGGGCTTAGTGGTGCCCCTGCCCGCTCTGGGGGCCTCATGGTCCCCCTGCCCCGTCTATCTCATTGGCATCCGAAGGCCAGAAACTGTGTCGCTCTCCTGTGACCTGCCAGCTCCTCACAGCGGCTCACTGCCCTGTCGCATGGGGCTAAGCAGATCCCTCCACAGCGAGAATGCGTGGCTGTGCCCTGCATTGTCTTGCATTAGGTGGTCTGTCCTGAGCAGGCAGGAAAATGACCCATGCCAGGGGTCTTCCCCCTAAAATTGATGCCTTGGTCGGTCAACCCAGGCCACTGGCCACCCTGGAGCTGTGACTGTGGCTGTGGGTCACTTGGTCCTTCTAACTGCTGTGAGAAGCAGCCCCACCCTGCTGACTTTGCACGCTGCACATGCTGTCTGGCCTACACATGTCCTTCTCACCTGTGATGCTGTCTTTTTTCAAGATGGGGTCTCTGCGGCCATGCTAGGACATGGGGACAATCTGGCGGGGATGTGGCCACTTTAGTCTGGGAGTGATACTATGTCTTTTCATTCCCATTCCTTTGGTCGGAGCCAGACATTTGGCCCCACCTGCATGCAGTGGGGAGGGGTGGGAAGTGTGGTCTCCACTGGACACCCACCTCTGTTCCAGGGAGCCTGAGTCTTTGGTGCCAGCTCACTCTCTTTGCCACAGGGCCCTGGGGCCAGCTGTGTGGCCTTGTGTATGTGATATGATAGCTCTGTGCACAGATTTCCTGGCTTAAATGAGCACAATGAACCCACTGTGGGGTTGATGTGACACCTCCAGTAAAGAGCCTCTCACAGGCCTGGCACATGTTATCTATCAGCCCTTGGCCGTGAGTCTACAGTGACAGAAGTTCTTGGAGATGTAATTTGGAAAAAACAGCAGTGACAGCTCAGGCCATTGTACCTGCTCTGCTAAAGCCCCCATCCTCCAATCTGCAGAAAACTTGCTCTTACCGGCATTTCTGAGATCTGGGGTGGAAAGCAGGAAGCATTGTGCACGCTACCACCGGCCTCAGGAGGATTCACGGCCTGGCACACCGTCCGTGTGGGGTCCACCGACTGGGCAGCCTCTCTTATGCCTGTGAACGCACTGTGTTCAAATAAAGACTCCCCAAGGCCTGTCGGAGCTGGATGCATGATGCCCAGCTGCAGCCTAGCAGAGGGGAGGACTTGCCCGTGTCACCAGCCGCACTGTGGAGTCTCTGCTCCTCTCCAGACCCCTCTGTAAGGAGCCGCATCTCGGGTGCAATTATAAAAGTTCATGTGGAATATGTCCCCTGTGGTCTTCTGGCAAAAGCTATTGGAAAATGACAAGTGAGAGAGACAGAAGGGCCTCAAAGGGGACATAAACATCCTGATGGCATCTCAGGAGCTGTGATCAATCTTGCTTCTCCTCACCTATTTAAGAGAGCCGTGGGGAAGGGGCCGGCACAGGGCCCTGTATAACCTGACCTTTGTTCACCTGAGGCTCAAGTAACAGAATTTGCACACTGGATTGAGCAGGGTGAGTGTCCCCACAGTGGCCATCTGTGCACGAATGGTTAACAAAATGTGGTCTTCTCAGAAGGAACTAGAATATTATTCAGAAGGAAATAGAATATTATTCAACCTTAAAAAGGAAGGCAACTCTGACACACTGGATGGCAGGGATGAGCCCTGAGGACGTGATGCTGAGTGAAATAAATCAGCAAGTAAAGAGGGAAGCCCGTGCGGTTCCACAAACAGGTGAGTGAAGCCCATGTAATTCCACAGAGACGGTCCCCAGAGTTGGAGTCACAGACAGAGATGAGCATGGCGGTGGCCGAGGACTGTGGAATGGTGTTTGGGAAGGTGAGAAGGGTCCTGGGGGGTGGATGACGGTGTCGTCTGCACAGCACTGTGGGTGTGTCCAATGCTGCTGAACTGTACCCTGAAAAACGGTTGGAACAGTACATTTTATGTGGTGTGTATTTTATCACAATTAAAAAAAACAAAGTGTGAATATCCCCAGCCATTTCGGAGTCTTCCCCACGCTTTCTCCAACTAGCAGGGGTGTTCGTGGAGCCAAAGACAAATGCTGGAGCTTTTCCAGCTTGCAACTCTGCCCATCAAGACACACCTGCCCGTGGAGCCAGCATCTTTCCCTGACCCTGCGCCTTGGCGGATATCAGGTTTTGTGTCTCTGTTTTCTCCCAAGCTCAATATAAAGATTGGGCTACGATAGAATTTTGTATCATTCTTTGTCAGTCCAAACTCATATAAGATACTTTGGGAACGATTAACCAATATTACCAAACTCAATATAAAGATTGGGCTATGAGAGAATTCTGTATCATTCTATATAAATCCAAACTTACAAAAGATACTTTGGAAATGATTACTTGATATTATCGCATAACCCCCACCCCAAGATTCGCTGCATAATTAACTTGGAGTAGGCAGACTTCAAATGCAAGCTAATGTGGACTGTGTCTATGCCCAGCGGCTCAACCTTGCTTGTTGAGAGTCGGCAAGGCTGAACACACACTTTATTGAGAGCAAGTTACACATGAGTGGTATTTTATCTGTTTTCAGATGAAACTAAAGCTGTATCAACATTTTGGGAGGTGTGGGAAAAGTGGTGAAGAATGGGGAACAGGTGACATTGGACACTAGCTGTCTGCAAAATCTCCTATGGGGGAGATGCCCTGTTATGCTCCCATCTCAGAAGTCCTCGGCAAGTTCTGGCCCCTTACAAAGGACTTGGGAGAGGAGCAGCCTCAGGCGCAGATGATTTCATTGTGGAGACAGAAACTAATTCCTGTCTAAGTGGGAAGAAGCTTTTTAGCTGCATTAAAAGCCTGAAATCTGGGCAGCGCCTGTGGCTCATTGGGTAGGGTGCTGGCCCCGTATACCAAGGGTGGCGGGTTCAAACCTGACCTGGGCCAAACTGCAACAAAAAATAGCCGGGCATTGTGGCTGGTGCCTGTGGTCCCAGCTGCTCGGGAGGCTGAGGCAGGAGAATCGCTTAAGCCCAGGAGTTGGAGGTTGCTGTGAGCTGTGACAGCACAGCACTCTACAGAGGGTGATAAAGTGAGACTCTGTCTCGAAAAAAAAAAAGAGCCTGAAATCTGATGAAAAGGTGAATAGATTCAATCTTCCTTGCATCAGTCACCTGGGACTTCATCAGACTCAAACCAATTAGGAGAATTCACATTGAAAGCATCATTTATAATGGACCCAAATCATAGAAAACATTTGTCTTTGAGGGAGGTAGAAACAGCATTTCTACCTAAGCCATAATCTTCCATGATTTCTCCCTTCTTCTTTGCAGAGTTTCACAGCCCTGTCTCCTTACCAAGACTAATCATTAGACTAATTAGTGGCTAATCAATGTTTAATTAAAACTTAGCCATTAATTATAGGAAGTTCCATGGCAACCTGGGAATAAATGTGGTTGCAGGAGAACGGATCGGGTTTCCTTAAACCTAGCTGATGTCCCAAACAGAAAGCCTTCCTTCTCATGTGTGCCCTTACTTCTCTGCACTTTGCTGTGGGGAGGGGAGAAGAGGGACGAGGTGAACCAGGGTGGGCTGCTCAGAGCGTCCCTGCTCTGCCACCTGGTTCTCCTGCCCCGTCCATGGAAGCTCTCCCGCAATTCTGCCACTGCTCCTCCCATACGCTACATTTAATCTAGTTTCCCTCTACTAACCCTTGATTGTGTCTCTACACACTTGCATTTAGACTATCTCAGACTTGTTTACTTATTACCACGAGGTTCTGGATCTGTAGTTCTTAACCCTGGGTGCAAGTTAGAATCTAAGACAGTCCTGAAATAGACCAGAAGATTCGGGCGTATGATTTATGACTGATATTTGAAAGAGGTGGCCCTGTTGAAGAAGGGCATGGATGATCTTTGCAACATGTGGTGCTAGGTCAGTTGAATAGTCACCTGAGAAAAAGAGGAAGCTTGATCCCTACCTCACACCATACCAAAAAAAAAAAAAAATTAATTCTGTCTCCTGGAAGATAATACAGAAGAATAGGCGTAGTTAAAAGAGCATTAACCATGTACTAACAAATTGCATTATTCTAAGATTAAGAGTTTCTGTTTACCAAAAGACACAAGTCAGCAAGTGAGAGGCAAGTAAAAAGCAGAAGATATTTGCAGTAAACACGGCCAAAGCGGAGCTCATGGGAAAACAGGGAACAGACTTGAACAGGCAGTTCACAAAGTGGTTTGTCTGTCGGCAGGGAAATAGAAGCTGAGATACTGTCCTGTACCCACTGGAATGGCTAAAATGAATAGATTGCCTATCCCAAGGGTTGGTAGAGATTGAGAGTGATTGGAAACTTCATATGTTATTGGTAGGAGTGTGAATGGGAACAACTGCTTTGGAAAACTGTTTAGCAGAATCTATTAAAGCTGGACGATGCCTGTCCCGAGACCCAGCTGCTGCACTATTAGATTCCCCCAATAGACATGCAAACACAGGGCACCAGAACATGCGTGAAGGTGATTGTAGCATCTCTACTTCTCACACCTCCAAACTGGAAGCAACCCACATACAGCAACCTTCAACAGTGGGGTGGCCAAATAAATTGTGGTGAATTCATACACTGGAAAAAGGAAACAGGACTTCTATAGTCAATGAGCCTCACAAAAATAATATGGAATCCAAGATTCCATGCATTCTACTCACTTGAAGCTCAGGAGCAGGCAAGATGGGAATCCTGACGGTGGTTACCTTTGGGGAAGAGAGAGGGGTAGCGGTTGTGGGTAGGGTGTGGTGGGAAGAGGAAACACTGGGGAACTTTATTAATCTGTTTCTTGATCCTGGTGGTGGTTGCACGGGATGTCCACTTGTAACTATTCATTGAGCAGATACTTAAAATTTGTGTACTTTTGGGTATATGTGTTAGTTTCTTAAAATTGAAAAACAGCAATAACAAATACAAAGCCTGGCCCCAGGCCGGAATAATGGTCAGTCTTCAAGGTGTGGGGAGGGTCCAGCATGGTGCCTCTATAGAGTCCATGGTGACTCTGCTGTGTGTCTAGGGACACCCTTCCTTAACCTTTCTGTCTCTGTCTTTTTTTGGAGACAGAGTCTTGCTCTGAGCTCTAGAGCACAGTGGTGTCATCATAGCTCACAGCAACCCCAGTCTCCTGGGTTCAAGTGATCCTCCTGATGGGTCACCGGTGCTGCCGCTGCACCTGGACCCTCTCTCTTTGCTGGACATGGCAGGAACTTTCCAGCACCCCCTTTTATAATTGCTGTTCTCAGGTTTCGAATGGCCTCTCCTTCCTGGACCCTTCAAGTTACCCCTGACCTGTCTGTCATCCTGTTTATTTCCTTTGCTATCCCAGTGACAATGTCTCGTGTTTACTAAATCCCATTTCTTTTTCCAGGAAGATTTAAAGGAAGCCTCTATTTTCCAGTCTCCCTTGCAATTAGATCGGGGCCAAGGTTTGCAGACAGAGCGATGCACACCACACTGCTTCCGACGTTGTCACAGACCCTCAAAGTGATGTTCACGTCCACTGCTCCTCATGGGCTGTGGCCGTGGTGACCACCCAAGCAAGAGGGAAGCACTCAGGATGTGAGGAGCCTGAGTCTGGAGTCCTCCCCAGGAGAGCTGCCAAGAAGAGTGGCCTGAACCATGCTGGGCTGTGAGAGGAACAGAAAGGAACCTGTCAGCTGAGACAGTGAGATCTGCTCCTTAGCGCGGCAGATCCTAGGCCATCCGGAAGCATACAGCACACACTCCTCCTGTCTGAACTTACCCTGTGAGTGATGTATCTGTGGGCTTCCTGTCTGTCTAGGACGTAAGCTCTTGTTCTTGACACTGCCTGGCTCAGCAGTGCAAGACACAGGGGATGTTCCCGGGGAGGAGGGCAGTGTGACAGGGCACGCAGGTGTCTGAGTCTCAGCTCTGCACGTCTCAGAGCGATGGCGTCACTGTTCCTAGCTGTGGCTTCCCTATCCGTAAACAGCACCTATGCTGGAGTAAGGATGGCATGAGACTATCCTTGTAAAACACTCAGCACTCTGCATGGCACACAGTAGGGATGTAATACTTTACATTTCCCCCCGCGTTTACAACCACAGCAGGGTATATGGGTGCAGATGGAGGAAACGCATGAGGGGACCAAAAGCGCAGAGCAGAGAACAACCAGCCTGGGGTCAGCCCTTGGTGGCCAGAGGATGCTGCACCTTCAGCTGGGGGTGGTATTAGGGAGCTGCCAATGGACTGCCCACCGGCCAGGGTAGCAGATGTGCCTCCCGGGTGCAGAGGGACTTGGGGCACAGTCTCCTAACCTGGGGCATGCTTGTGATCAGCCACGCCAGGTAGTCCTGGCAGCCTCTGTCCTCCCTCTGTCTCCCCTTTGTTTCCCTCTCCGGCTGCCCCTGAAGCGCCATCTTCTTCTATTAGCACCTGATCCAGCTCACCTGTCTGCAAACTCACCTGTTTCCCTTCTGGGTTTCACTCATCCCTGGGCATCTGTGCTTTAAGAGCTGACTCGTAAAGGCTGGAGATGTTTTACTCAGAATGAAAGGCCTGACGTGTGCGGTGGTGAAGGGCTAGGGTTTTGCCTCCCCTCCCTGCTATAGTCCCCATTAGCAGGGAGAAGCCAGAAGCAAACTCTGACTGATCTGTTGTTGAGGAAACCAGAGCTGCGTCCGGGTACAGACTTGGGCTCCTCTCAGACCAAGCCCCTGGTCTGTGCATGGTGCAGGGACGGGCCTGGGAGGGCCCGGGATGGGGGCTGTACCTGTGCAGGTGGAAACAGGACTGTGGAGAGTGTCCCGTCTTACCAGGGACCCCGGGTATCTAGTGAAGCCAGTGGACCTCTTCTTGGTTCTTTGTGCCTGAGACGACGTCTGCAAGTTCCCGGCCCAAGCACCAGCTGTGGTACTCATCCTCTACAACAGCGCCTGGTACTCATCCTCTCCACGTTTCACATAAACGATCGTCACTGCAGTCCTGTGAGTACGCTTTTATTACTATCTTTCCCGATTTGTGGATGAGGAAACTGAGGCACAGAGGGGATAACCTGCCTCATACAACATCACTAAGAGGCAGAGCCAGGCCGGCCCTGCGGTCAGCCTGGCTCCCCAGTGCTTTGTGCTGTCTTGTTAAGAGAAGCAGCTAACAGCAGCAGAGAAAGGCACAGGCTTGGAAGGCCTTCATTCATTCACTCATTCTTTCATTCAATAAATGTACACACAGAGGGTGCCAAAAATTGTATACACATTTTATGAAAGGAAAAAACTGTATTAAAACTGTAATACTCAAGTCACATTTGACTTCCATAATTACGAGAGATGCGAGACTCAATACACAATATAACAAATGTTATCAATATGTGGAATATTACAACATATTGGGGGGGTCCCCCCTGGCAGGAGAGGCATCCCCACCCCAGAGAGAGGGACCCCCACTTCAAGGACCTCTGTGGTACCCTGCTCATAACCATTCTCTTTTTCCTTTGGATAACTGCTTATTCTTATCAGATATATGGTTTGCAAATATTTTTTTTCCCATTCCATAGTTTACCTTTTCACTCAATTGATGATTTCTTTTACTTTTTGGAGGCTTTTTAGTTGGATGCAATCCCACTTATTTTCGCAACTGTTGCCTGTGCCTTTGATTCAAAAAATGATTAGTCAGACCATTATCAATAAGTTTTCTTCCCTATGTTCTTTCTAATAGCTTTCAGGTCTTACATTAAAGTCTTTAATCCCAGCATCAAAAGGACAGGTATTACATTTAACTCTTTAATCCATTTTGAGTTGATTTTTGTATATGGTGAGAGATGAGAGTCCAGTTTCATTCTTCTGCATGTGAATATCCAGTTTTTCAACATCAGTTATTGAAAGGACTATCTTTTCTCACATGTTCTTCACCTCTTATTAAAGATCAGTTGAGTATAAAGGTATGAGTTTCTTTCTGAGCTCTCTGTTCTGTTGGCCTATGTATCTGTTTTTATGATAGTACCATACTGTTTTGGTTACTGTAGCTTTTTAAGCTATTTTAAAATCAGAAGGTATAATGCTTCTAGCTTTGTTGTTCTTGCTCAAGATTGCTTTGGCTATTCAGGATCTTTTGTGGTTCCATATGAATTTGATGTTTGTTTTCCTATTTTTCTAGAGCATGACATTGAAATTTTTTATAGAGAATGCATTGAATCCATATATCATTTTGGGTAGTATGGACATTTTAACTAATACTACCAATCCTTAATTCTTTCAATCCATGAACACAGGATATCTTTCCATTTATCATTATTTAATTTCCTTCATCAATATTTTATAATTTTTTTTTTTTTTTTTTTTTTGTAGAGACAGAGTCTCACTCTATCACCCTTGGTAGAGTGCTATGGAGTCACAGCTCACAGCAACCTCCAACTCCTGGGCTTAGGTGATTCTCTTGCCTCAGCCTCCCAGGTAGCTGGGACTACAGGCGCCTGCCACAGCGCCCGGCTGATTTTTGATGCAGTTCGGCGGGGGCCGAGTTTGAACCCGCAGCCCTTGGTATATGGGGCCAGCACCCTACTCGCTGAGCCACAGGTGCCGCCCAATATTTTATAATTTTTAGTGTACAAGTCTTTAACCTCTTTGGTTAAGTTTATTCCTAAGTAGTTTACTCTTTTTGTTGTTATTGTGAATGAGATTATTTCTTTCTTTCTTTTTTTTTTTTTCAGACAGTCTCATTTTGTCACCCACAGTACAGTGCCATAGTGTCATAGTTTACCTCAACCTCAAACTCTTGGGCTCAAGTGATTTTCTTGCCTCAGCCTCCCAAGTGGCTGGGCCTACAGGCAACTGCCACAATGCCTGGCTATTTTTAAATGGGGTCTCACTCTAGCTGAGTCTGGTCTGGAACAAATGAGCTCAGGCAATCAGCCTGCCTCAGCCTCCCAGAGTGCTGGGATTATAAGTGTGAGTCACTGCGTCCGGCCTGAGATTATTTCTTAATTTCTATTTTAGATGGTTCTTTGTGTAAAGAAATACAACTGATTTCTGTATGGTGAAGTTGTATCCTACAACTTTACTGAATTTATTTATTAGTTTTAATTTTTTTTGTTATTGAGTCTTTAGGGTTTTTTACATAGATCACCATGTTATCTGCAAACAGAAATAATTTACTTCTTCCTTTCTTGGTTGAATGCCTTTTTTTCTTGCCTAATTACTCTGGCTAGGAATTCAAGTACTATGTTGAATAAAAGTGATGAGAGTGGGTTTCCTTGCCTTGTATTGATCTTAGAGGGAAAGTTTTCAGTTTTCCCACATTAATTATAAGTTAGTGGGTTTTTAGTGTGTTGAGGTATGTATTTTGTTGAGAGTTTTAATCGTGAATGCATGTTCAGCTTTGTCCAGTGCTTTTTCTGTATCTGTTAAGATGATTATATGCTTTCATCTTTTTATTTAGCTAGAGTTGTGTATCACATTGATTTGAGTACGTTGAACCATCCTTGCTTGCATTCCAGGGATAAATTTAATTTAGTCCTGGTGTATAACCCTTTCAAAGTGCTATTGAGTTCAGTTTGCCAGTATTTTACTAAGGATTTTTTTTCATCTATAGTCATACTGGTTTGTAGTTTTCTTTTCTTGCAGTGTCTTTGTCTGACTGTGGTATTGGGGTGATGGTAGCCTCATAAAATGAGTTTGGAAGTGTTACCCTTTTTGCTATTTTTTTTGGAAGGACTTAAGAAGAACTGGCATTAATTTTTCCTTGAATGTCTGGTGGAATCTACCCATGAGGCCGTCTGCTCCTGGCCTTTTCTTTTTTTGTGAAGTATTTGATTACTGAGTCAGTCTTCTTCTTTCTAATTGCTCTGTATGGGCTTTCCATTTCTTCTACTTCTTGTTTTTTTTTTTAGATATCTGTAATACAACTTTATTCTGATTTGAAATGAAAAGGAATGGGAGTGACAATGACAAGATTTCACCACCGGATATTATGATATGACCGTAGCAGTCTTATATTCGAAACTCAAGAAGGAATCGACTGTGTTCCAAACAGCTAATCTGCAGGGCCAGACAGTGAAGGTGTTTTTCTAACCCGCCACATTCACTCTGAAGCCCATTCATCTCCTTCCGCATCTCAGATGAAGCACATGTTCTGCTTAGCCAGATGATAAAGCGGCACACACGCTGAACTGCTGGCATCATAGGCCAGTCTTTGAAACCAGACTTTTGACGCTGGGCTCCAGCTTCGTTCTCACAGGTCATCACCGTCACCTGGGTGAGCAGTTTTCTGAGCAACCTCTAAGTCATGTACGTAATGTAGGGGCAAGAGCAGGCATGGCAACAAATTCCAAGTTAGGGTCACAGTGACCTCTAGCAGGCCAGAGGAAAGGCTTTTCAAAATTGTAGTTACTTTTGGCAGAGATGTCACAGTACTGAATATTCTTCTTTTGGTGAAAGACAATAGATTTTGCCTTCAATATCCTGTCCTTAATATCTACTTTGTTTCCACACAACACGATAGGGATGTTTTCACACAGTCATACCAGATCTCTATACCAGTTAGGCACGTTCTTGTGAGTAACTCTTGATCTTACATCAAACATTATAATGGCACGATGGGCTTGGATGTAACAGCCGTCTCTCAGCCCACCAAATTTCTCCTGGCCAGCTGTACCCCATACGTTGAACTTGATGGGTCCTCTATTGGTGTGGAGCACAAGCGGATGGACCTCAATGCCTCGGGTGGCTACATACTTCTTCTCAAATTCACCAGTCAAATGGTGTTTCACAAACGTAGTTTTCCCAGTCCCACCATCATCAACCGATATGAGCTTGAACTGGACCTGGGGCTCTCCCTGGGTGGCCATCGCGGTGTCTTTCCAGAAGTGTCTCCACGCCTTTCTATCTCTCTTGATTCAGTTTTGGTAGGTTGTATGTTTCTAGGAATTTATCCATTTAAAATCTAGATATCCAAAGTGTTGGCATATACTTGTTCAAAACGGTCCCTTGGAGCCTTCTTATTTCAGAGGCATCTGTTATAATGGCTTCTCTTTTGTTTCTGATTTTGAGTTTTCTTTCTTTGTTTCTTAGTGTTGCTAATGGTTTGTCAATTTTATTTTTCAGAAAACCCCCCAACTCTTAGTTTTATTGATTTTATCTGTTGTTTTCCCATTCTGTTTTTGACTTATTTTTGTTCTAATCTTTTTTTTTTTTTTTTTGTAGAGATAGAGTTTCAGTTTATCACCCTCGGTAGAGTGCCATGGTGTGACACAGCTCACAGCAATCTCCAACTCCTGGGCTTAGGCGATTCTCTTGTCTCAGCCTCCCGAGTAGCTGGGACTACAGGCGCCCACCACAACACCCGGCTATTTTTCTGTTTTGCAGTTCAGCTGAGGCCGGGTTTGAACGTGCCACCTTCGGTATATGGGGCCGGCGCCCTAATCGATGAGCCACAGGGGCTGCCCCTGCTCTAATCTTTATTATTTCCTTTCTTCTACTAACTTTGGCCTTAGTTTGTTCTTTTCCTAGCTTCTTTTTTTTTTTTTTTGAGACAGAGCCTCAAGCTGTCACCCTGGATAGAGTGCCATGGCATCACAGCTCACAGCAACCTCCAATTCCTGAGCTTAGCTAGTCTCCTGCCTCTGCCTCCCAAGTAGCTGGGACTACAGGTGCCCACCACAATGCCCAGCCATTTTTTGGTTGCAGCCGTCATTGTTGTTTGGCAGGCCCGGGCTGGATTTGAACCCGCCAGCTCAGGTGTACGTGGCTAGCGCCTTAGCCTGCTGAGCCACAGGCGCCGAGCCTTTTCCTAGCTTCTTGAAGTGCAGAGTAGGCTGTTTATTTGAGATCTTCCTTCTTCTTTTTTTTTTTTTTAGGAATTTGTTACTATAAACTTCCCTCTTAGAACTCTTTTTGCTATATCCCATGAGTGTTCATATGTTGCGTTTTTGTTTGTCTCCAGATATTTTTAAAATTCTCTTTTGATTTACTCTTTGATTCAATGGTTCTTCAAAAGTGTGGTTGTTTCTACATATTAGTGAATTGTTGTGTTTTTCTTACTATTATTGATTTCTAGTTTCATTCCATTGTGGTCAGAAAAGAGATTTGGAATTATGTAGATCTTCTTAAATTTGTTAAGATTAGTTTTGGGAACTAGCACATGACCTATCCTGCAGAATGTTACATATCTACTTAAGGAGAACATAGTTCTGCCTGTGTCTGCGAGGTTCTTTTGGTTTAAAGTAGTGCTTTTCAACCTTTTTTTAAAAATCTCACAGCATCCTCGAATCTATAGTTAAACTTCCGCAGTACACTTAAATTACGTTGATCAAAAAAAAGAGTAAAGAAAGAATATACTTACCGTGCTTTGAGCTTCTTTTGAAAGTAATTTAATTAATGACCTTTAGAATTTTTCATGGCATAAACATATTTACAAATGCATACTAATTTGTAAGTCAGGAGAATTTTTTGAAAGATGTTAAATTTAAATTACCATTAACAACAACAACAAAAATTTTCATGGCACACCCAATATCCTCTCACAGCACACCAGTGTGCCATGGCAGAACTGTTGAAAACCACTATTCCAGAGGCTGATGTAAACATTTTATAATTATAATAGTGTATCTATTACACTAGTTAAGTGATAACACTTAACTTCATTGCATACAGAACTCAACCCTTTTACTTCTGCTCTTAAAACCATTTTTAAAGCAAAAGCTCTTAACACCATTTTTTTTATGAAGAAAGTACGCTTCTTCATAGCAAAAACATGAAATCAGTGTAGAAAAGTTAAAAAGTGAAAGCTAAAAGTTCTCTGGCTGACCTACTTTCTCAGCTCCTATTCTCACAGCCCAGCAATAAAGTTGGCAGTGCATTTTTTGAGCAAATTTCAGATAGGTAGATAGATAAAATTCTTCCCCCCATATAAATGCAATTTTATACATACTCTTCTGGAACTTGCTTTTGTGGTTACCGTGTACCTTGGTCAGAGTGTTCTATTAGCAAATGAAATTCAGCCTTTCCTGCTTGTCAGTGGCTCTGTGGTGAGGTGGGCAGGGGCTGGCCCCTGGGCAGGTGCAGGTGGACCCACAGTTCTCACCGTTTTCCTCCACCAGCGTGAGGGCCACATCCAGGAAGCACAGGAGAGGTGCAGAGGTGGCTCTGTCCTCCTGGGCTCCAGACCCCTGCCCCTCCCCTGCCTCTGGAAAGAATGTTGGCATCGGAAGCCAGATAAGCTTAGTGACAAGAGATGGGCTGCCAGTGACACTGAAGACAAACAGGTTAATAGCAACAGACAGAAGTGGGAATTGATTAATAGGTTATTTTAGAGGGGTTTTAGGTGCTTAAATGGGGATTACGGACTTTCACGATAATCTGTTTGAATAAGAGGCTAAGTGGGAGAGACAATTAAAAAAGCAAAATATAAGCTGGTCTCAGGGCTTTGTTCTTCCAGGGGTGGGCACGACCCAGTGCACTGGTGCAAAGGGTTGAAGGAGAGGAGAACAGGCCAGAACTACCCCGGAGCAGCTTCTGATGCCTCATGGTGGAAAAATGCTACTAACCCACCTGGTGTTTGGTCTGTTGACTTTTAATCACGCTTATGAAGTGTGGCCAATCTCTGGCCCTCAGGCGG
Source organism: Perodicticus potto (assembly GCA_963574655.1). Lineage (NCBI taxonomy): Eukaryota > Metazoa > Chordata > Mammalia > Primates > Lorisidae > Perodicticus > Perodicticus potto. Next base: position 662 of record CAUYRH010175840.1, on the reverse strand, counting down.
GAAGAGGCAGAGTCAGTTACAGCACGTGACAGGTTGTGAGTTGCGCTGATGGCTGTGGTGTCTGCTGGGTCTGGAGTTTGATCAGGCACCTCTTTCTCTGGCATGTGGCTGTGAGGCTCAGAAAGGGTTTCTGCAAAGCCTCTGTGCCGTGGTGCCCTGAGTGCTGTGTGTGCTCAAGGGAGGCCGGGTGGCCTCTGCTGCCCTCCTTCTGGGGACTGCCCCATTCCCCATGTCCCTCTGCACCCCTCTTCCACAGGTGTGCGCATGAACCCATCAGTCTCTCTGAGCCCTGCTCACAGGATCAGAATCCGTGCAGGGACAGACCATGCTGAGGCTGGGCCAATCTATATCCTTCACTGTGGCTTCTGTATATGTGGACTTGGGGGTGCCATCTCCACCTGCTGGGGCTGCTCGGCAGGAGCTTGTGAGGCTGCAGGTCCCTGATATGTGACATATGACAGGAGAGACAGGTTACCCAGGAGGGAGGATGGTGGGGAGGGATGGAGGGGGTGAGAGAAAGAGAGAGAATGGAGAGGGGTGGGTGGGGTGGGGAGAAAATAGAGGGGTGTGGAGGAGGGGAGAGAGGAGGGGTGTGGAGGAGGGGGAGAGAGGAGGGGTGTGGAGGAGGGGGGGGCGAGGAGGGGGAGAGAGGAGGGGTGGGG
>CAUYRH010175839.1:0-14285 GCA_963574655.1 Perodicticus potto | reverse complement strand
TGGAGGCTCAGCACCTGTGGCTCAATGGGCTAAGGCACCAGTCACGTACACCTGAGCTGGCGGGTTCGATTCCAGCCCGGGTTCACCAAACAACAATGGTGGCTGCAACCTAAAAAAAAATGGCCGGGCATTGTGGCAGGTACCTGTAGTCCCAGCTACTTGGGAGGCAGAGGCAAGAGACTCGTGAGCCCAGGAATTGGAGGTTGCTGTGAGCTGTGATGCCACAGCACTCTATCCAGGGTGACAGCTTGAGGCTCTGTCTCAAAAAAAATAACAAATAAAAAAAATAAATAAAACAGTCCCACTGCTTGAACACCCTCCAAAGTACTCCATGATTAAGCAAGACCACATAATTCCAAAATTGTACTCCATATATCCTTCATGTTCAAAACAAAGAGTACTTATATGCCTTATGATTCATGTATTTGATAGAAAAGTGTAAAAGACATTGGTAAAATATTATGTAGCAAGTTGTAAAGTGTTTATGAATAATCATATGAAAAAGAATAGTAAAAATTAGATTTATACAATTATAATTGTATAAACTGTTGGCCAGGACCTAAAAGGAAACAGAACAATGAAAACTACTGAGTATTAGGACAGTTGAGCTATAAGTAAATTTTCAGAAATTTCCCCTCTGTTGTTATAATTATTGTTTGTGTCTTTTTATTTAAAAGAGAATTGAAAAGCAAAAGATCTGTCAAAAGAAATACCCATGGAAGCCATGGAGTAGGAGAGTTAATTGAGGAAGAGCACGTGGAGTGAAGGTGGGAAAAAACCTAAATTCAGGGGTAGAACAAGGAAAGAGAGACAGAAAAGGGGCAGCAGAGCCAAAGAGGGACCAGAAACTTCAACAGCAAAGGTGGCATGGTCAGAAGCTTCATCAACCACTAAGAGGCGACAGAGGCCAGGCATAGCGAGGAGGGTCTGGGATTTCCCCCCAGGAAGGAAATACTGACTGTAGGAAAACAGTTTTGGGAACATAAGTAACATTGGGATTATTTCACCAAACCTTTGCCATGACACATGGCAGGCACTATTCTTTTTTTTTTTTTTGTAGAGACAGAGTCTCACTTTACCGCCCTCGGTAGAGTGCCCTGGCGTCACACAGCTCACAGCAACCTCCAACTCCTGGGCTTATGTGCTTCTCTTGCCTCAGCCTCCTGAGTAGCTGGGACTACAAGCGCCCGCCACAATGCCCGGCTATTGTTTTGGTTTGCAGTTTGGCCAGGGCCGGGTTTGAACCCGCCACCCTCGGTATATGGGGCTGGCACCCTACCGACTGAGCCACAGGTGCCGCCCAACAGGCACTATTCTTTATTTATCACCTGTATGCCCAAGCTAAGGGAAGTGTCCAATGCTTGGCTCTTTCACTGTCCAAAAGGTTTATGTCAGGCACTTTCATCTACTCACCTGACTGCCCAGGAGGAGGGATTCCCCCCAGGCCTCGAGGGAGCCTCACAAACACAGAGAGGACAGCAGCTTTGTTGCCAAAACACGGCTCTAGTGCGATTGGTTTGGGAACGGTCTGCTGGAAGAAAACAAAGAATTGCCTAGCGTGGTGTTTCTCAGGATTTAACACGCACAGACTCTGTAATGGTCACTGGTGCTTATAGGGACCATCCATTTTAGGTATAGAGGAAAAGATACACCACAGTTTTTTTGCCTGGGGCTGGGTTTGAACCCACCACCTTCGGCATATGGGGCCGGTGCCCTACTCCTTTGAGCCACAGGCGCCACCCTGATACACTATAATTTTTAAGATAACGAGAAGGACATATTATAGCGATCACTGGCAGCAGTGACAGGGATGGTACTGCCTGCTACCCTCCAGTGAGGTCTTCACATCTACCTTCCAAAAGGTGGATAAACTATATGAGAGGGGTCATATCCAGGTGGTTTCTTTCAGACTCTGTAGTTATACTCAATTAGAAATCCTAACTCATAACTATAGGTCATAGGAATGGCAGTGCGGTTGTGGTAGATTTGTCAGAGGGTTCTGCATACCTAGATCAAACACAGATGTGGATATTATGGAGACTTCCTTTTTTAACTCAAAACTTATTTCATCTGTCCTCCAGATACTACCTAGACAAAACTATTGGATGTGAAAGCTTGTAAAAGCAGGATGGCTAACCAAACAGATTCCTCATCTACTCTTTGGATGCATTTGGCTCTGAATAATGTCTTCATTTTCTGTTGCAGACTTTAGATGTAGATTGTAAAGATGCCCCTATGTTAATAGTTTCTTTTGGGGGGTGGGATAGAGTCTCACTATGTCGCCCTCCATAGATACAGCTCACAGCAACCTCAAACTCTTGGGCATGGCGTCACAGCTCACAGCAACCTCAAACTCTTGGGCTTAAGTGATTCTCTTGCCTCAGCATCCCAAGTAGCTGGGACTACAGGCGCCTGCCACAATGCCTGGCTGTTTTTTTGTTGCAGTTGTCACTATTGTTTAGCAGGCCCAGGCCAGGCTCAAACCCACCAGCCTCAGTGTATGTGGCCAGCGCCCTACCTACTAAGCTACAGGTGCCACCATGTTAATAGTTCCTAATGCTGTATAACAAACTACTACAAACTTAGCTGCCCAAAACAACATCCACTTAATATCTTACAGCTGTGAAGGTCAGAAGTCCAGGCAAGGTCTGTAGGAGTCTCTGCTGAGAAAGATAGGTGTAGACACATCTTCCATCAGTTCTCAGCTGTTATCTCACCAGGTTCTTAAAAGGTTGAAGTCAAGCTGTCAAATGGGCTTGGATCTTACATGGAGGCTCTGGGGAAGACTCTGCTTCAAATCTCATTCAGGTCATTGGCAGAATCCAGTTCCTGCACCTGTAGTCTGAGGTCCCCACTTCCTTGCTGGCTAGATGTTGGGGCCATTCTCTTCTCTCAGAGGCCACCTACATTTCCTCTCATGTGGCGCCCTCTTCAACCCACCAATGTCATGTCTTTCTCATGCTCTGAGTATCTCTAACTTCATCTTCTGCCATCAGCCAAACTCTCTCTGCATATTTTTAAATTTTTTTTTTTAAGCACCATGCAAACTCACAGTTTATTTTTATTTTATTTTTTGAGACAGAGCCTCAAGCTGTCACCCTGGATAGAGTGCTGTGGCATCACAGCTTACAGCAACCTCCAATTCCTGGGCTCAAGTGAGTCTCTTGCCTCCGCCTCCCAAGTAGCTGGGACTACAGGCACCCGCCACAATGCCTGGCTATGTTTTGGTTGCAGCCATCGTTGTTTGGCAGGCCTGGGCTGGATTCGAACCCGCCAGCTCAGGTGTACATGGCTGGTGCCTTAGCCCGTTGAGCCACAGGCGCCGAGCCTATTTTAAAATTTTTAAATAATTTTATTTATGTATTTTTGTAGAGACAGGGTCTCACAATGTTGTCCAGGCTTGTCTTGAATTCCTGGCCTCAAGCAATCCTCTTGCCTTGGTCTCCCGAAGTGCTGGGATTAGAGACATGAGTCATTGCACTGGGCCCGCTCTGTATCTAAAGGTCACCTGTCTTAGGACTTATGACATCTGCAAAATCCCTTCACAGAAGTACCTAGAGGGTTTGACTGAATAACCATGGGATGGGACTCTTAGGGGCTATCTTTAACATTCTGCCTAGTATACAAGAAATATGTCATCAATTTCTTCAATTCCTTTGAAGAAAATCATTTCCAGTACTGCTCTGGCTATGGCACAGGGAATGGCTTAGATGGGTGAAATGGCAGAGACAGCTATCTAAGAGATGATGGTGGCCCAGATTGAGGTGGTTATCAGTGGCAGAAGTGGTGTGCAGTGGCTGTGAAATATTTTTAAAGACTAGAATCAAGAAGATTTCTTGATAAACTGTCTAATTTGAGAAAGAAAGCAAGAAGAGTCCAGGATGAGCCCATGATTTTGGCCTGAGCAATTAGGAAGACAGAATGTGACTGAGTGGGGAAGACGTGCCAGAAGAGCTGGTCTGTGAATAAATAACCAGAGCTCAGTTTGGACTTGGCCTATTAAGATATCCACATAGGGACTTGGAGTAAACAACTGGATATATTAAGTCAGAGCTTCATGGGAGCAATAGCTAGAATCATGAAAAGAGCGGGGGCAAAAGACATGAGAAGGGGCCAAAGACTGGGCCTGGGGCACACCACTGTTAAAAGCCACTGGGATATGAAGAGGATTGAGCAAAGACTACTGACCAAGAATAGCTGGAGGGTGAGTGCGTGGTGTCCTGGAAGGAAAGTCAAGGAAAGTATTTCAAGAAGTAACTGTTTCACAGGCTGCCAACTTACACAGTGTTGTTCAATACTTTAGGTTTGTCTATTTTTTTTAATAACACAAATAATTATGATTTTATCAGGATAATGTTTGTTTAGATTTATGTACATGCTTATGACTTTATTTATTCACTATTCATTTTTACACCTTAGTCCATACTTCTGGGGTAATTTTCCTCCTAGTAGACATTACTTTTGTATAGGTATGCTGGTGGCAAATTCTCAGTTTTTCTTCTAATTTGCAGATTACTTTATTTCATCCTTGTTCTTAGAAGGTCCTTACTGGGCACACTATTCTAGGCTGGCAGTTCTTTTGGTATGTTAAATACAGTCTTCCACTCTCCTGCTTTCTGATGTTACTAAGGAGAAAGCTGTCAGTTTTCCATTCCTTTCTAGGTGATCCTTCCCTATTTTTAAACATCTTAACCATTTTTAAATGTATAGTTTGGAAGTATTGAATATAGTTATACTGTGGTGCAACCATCACCAAATCCATCTCCAGAATTCTTTTCATCTTGCACAACTGAAGCTCTGCAATCATTAAATACTAACTTCCCATCCCCCCCTCCTCTAGGTCAGTGGTTCTCAACTTTCCTCATGCTGTGAGGAAAGTTTAATACAGTTCCTGTGGGTCGAGACCCACAGGTTGAGAACCACTGCTCTAGCTCCTGTACCAAATATCTCTTTGAGATTCTGCTTTCAGTTCCACTGAAGTGGAATCACTAGATCATACAGTAATTCTATTTTTAATATCGAGGGGACTAGCAGTACTGTTTTCCACAGTGAATATAACATTTTTTTCTGCCAACAGTGCATAAATGTTTCAGTTTCTCTATTGTTGGTGATCTTTTATCCTTTGGCTGATTTTAAGATGTCTTCTTTGTCTTTGGAGTTATGCAATTTCATTTTGATAAATCCAACTGTAGTTTTATTTCCTTCCTGTCTTCCTTCCTTCTTTCTTTAATCCTGCTTATGATATGTTTTGCTTCTGGAAATTTGTATATTCACATTTTCCATCAGCTCTAGAAGGTTCTCAGGTATTATCTCTTCAAATATTGCCTGTCTTTCATTTGTTTTTGTTGAGGTTCTAAAAATATGTTAAGTTGGAACTACTCATTCTACCCTCTGTATTCTTACTTTCTGTCATAGTTTCTATCTTCTTGTCTCTCTGAACTGCATTGTATATTTTCAGATTCATCTTCCACTTCACACATTCTCTCCTCACTGTCTGAAGTGCCATTTAACATGTAATTAAGTTATTTATTTTTAAAAATTCAACTACTATATTTTTCATTTATACAAGTTCCATTTAGTTCTTTTTTTTTTGAGACAGAACCTCAAACTGTTGCCCTGGGTAGAGTACTGTGGCATCACAGCTCACAGCAACCTCCAACCCTGGGCTCAAGGGATTCTTCTGCCTTTGCCTCCCAAGTAGCTGGGACTACAGGCGCCCGCCACAACGCCCGGCCATTTTTTGGTTGCAGCCGTCATTGTTGTTTGGCGGGCCCGGGCTGGATTTGAACCCGCCAGCTAAGGTGTACGTGGCTGGCGCCTTAGCCGCTTGAGCCACAGGTGCTGAGTCCCCTTTTGGTTCTTTTTCAGATCTGCTTGACACATTCTTGACTCTCACGGTTTATGCATCTTTATGATCCCATCTCTTATTTCTTTACACATTTTACACAGTTATATTCTTTAGATGTCAATTCTAACATTTGATGTCCTGTCCTAATCCATTATCTGTTGTTTCTCCTGATTCTAATTCATGGTGGCTTGCCTCTTCCTATCCTTGGTGATCTTTAATTACTTCAGCTTGATTTGTGGGAATCCTACATGGCTGAACTGGGGATGTTTTTTAACGAGAGGACCTGCATCTACCTCAGGCGGGAGTTTGGAATGTCACCAATCTGGAACCACTTAAGACAACTCATGGCTCTAGTTTTTGTTTATGATTACAGGGGAGGGAAGGGAGAGTACTCTATGGAGATTTCACATACTTCCTATTAGTTCAGTAATGCTAACAATGTTCTATTCAGGACATATTGCTAATTCCCCAGAGTATCTGAAATCTTTCACCATTTCCTCAGTAGAGAAAGTCTCATCATTTTCTCCATAATTTTGGATGGAGCTTGGAAATATTTTCTACAGAATATTTGAATTACACAGTGAATTATTATATTGCTGCTTAAAAAGAATCCCCCAAAATGTAATTATAAAGAATAATGGTTCAATTTAGCTACTTCCGAATAAAAGTTCAAAAGTATTATACCACAAAATACTTATTGTCAGACAAACCATTTATATTTTAAAACCCCTGAACACAAGATAGCTTAATGACATGACTGAAAAATGAAAGCATGTCAGTATTTTAGCTTATTGTTAAAAACAATGAGGGAGAGGAAAAAATAAGAAGTAATGCACTGAGTTTCTTTGCCTTCTTAGGTTTCCCAGATTTAGAAGCCTGAGATTTAAAAAGTTAAGTTACAGAATCACACTCACCTTTATACTCCCCCCAATGAGATCAGGAGGCTCTTCATCTGTTTCCAAGGCAACATTTACAGAGGCAAAGGGACGGCTGGCCATCTGTTGCATCTCACGAAGAAGTTGCTAATAAATAATACAGCAAGCATTAATGCAATGAGTACTCAGGGGATTAATTCACGCTACCTATTAAAAATACTTCATCCTCCCCAATTCAAACAAATCAGGTCCAAAATGATACTTTTGTGACAGTTAAAGAAAACTAGACACGGGCTAGAAATTAGGTAATGTTAGGAATTATTAAAATTTGTAGGATGTGATAATACTACAGTTATTAAATTTTAAAAAGTCCCTCTTAGAGATACATACTAAAGTACTATGGATGTAATGTTATGATTCCGCTTGTTAAATACATGAAATGATACAGCCCTATCCACATTTCTACTACTAAGTAAGTCAGGCTTTCTTTCTTTCTGTTGAAACTTGAAACAGGTGTTTTATACACCAACAAAAATCTGTGCCTCCTTACATGGTATACAGGAACCGAGAGAAATCTTCATTCAAAAGGTGGTATAAGCGAAAAACATAAACAAATGTGGAATTCTGTAGAGGGACAAGCAGAGGATCTGAATTTAGGGAGGCTTGCATGTGACAGCCTGTTTTAACACTCTAAAACTGTGTAACCTTAAGAAAAGCATTTCAAATCTCTGGGCTCCAGTTTCCTCCTCCCTAAAATGTCTTTTTTTAAAGATAGAGTCTCACTATGTCACCCTGGGTAGACTGCTGTGGCATCATAGCTCACAGCAACCTCAAACTCTTGGGCTTAAGCGATTCTCTTGCCTCAGTCACCCAAGTAGCTGGGACCACAGGCGCCCACCACAACGCCCAGCTATTTTTTTGTTGCAACTGTCATTGCTGTTAAGCTGGCCCAGACTGGGTTCGAACCTGCCAGCCTGAGTGTATGTGGCCGGTGCCCTACCCACTGAACTATGGGTACCGCCCCCTAAAATGTCTTTTTATCTCGTGATTATCAATGGGATCAAATGAGATGCTGTAGCACAGGGCCTAACATGTGAATGCCCATTCATGTATCATTAGGAATACTAGAGATCTTCTGGGCATGCTGTTGAAACTTTGAGGTTATACAACAGAAGACAAACAGGCTTTACTTCCAACTACCTATTTGTAAGAGACAGAATCTTAGGCTGGAGAAAGCAGGGTTCAGTTCTAGAAGGGCATTTTTATATTAAATATTTTCTTTCTTTCTTTTTTTTTTTTTTTTTGCAGATTCTGGCCAGGGCTGGGTTTGTACCCACTACTTCCAGCATATGGGGCCGGCTCTCTACTCCTTTGAGCCACAGGCGCTGCCTTAAATATTTTCTTAAAATACCAATAATAACATTTCTACATTTCAGAAAACTGTTGGTGCATTTACTCAAAAAATACACGCAGCAACCAATCTCTGGGTTTTGTGCTGTTCTATGTTCTGGGGTCATGGTAGAATGACCTACCCTGCTCCAGTTCCCCTTTTCATGCCTTTATGAAGAGTGTGGAAGTTAATGTGTGAACACTTAAAACAGGGCCTGCTATATAGCAAGAACTTCAACAGTGACAGTTGCTACTATTATTGTTATTATAAATAAAATCCTATCATTGCTTCTACAATTTTGAAAGAGAATAAATCATGACTGACATTTTAGAAATGAAGAAACCAGTCAGGTTCACAGTTATAGAGAAATTTCGATTATAAAGGTAAAATCTTAGTTGATTAGTTGATCAAATGATACTAAATATACTTTCTGTTTAACCTTTTTTTCTACATGGTGTTCATCTCCTTATTTTCTCTCTTACATATGTTGCAAATAATTTCTAGTTGATGATTGATAAGTATTAATTTTCATGTAAGCAAATCTCTACTGAGTCTCACTAACCTTATATGAAAATAATAATTTTGTCTCCTTTCCAATACTAACAAAACTTCTTGTTGTTTTCTCATTTAGTGTAGTGTAACATCCAGAACAAAGGGAAGTGACCTTGGGGCCTACATGATGATTAGGAACTTGGGCTGTGAAGACAGAAGTCTGTCGTTTTTATTTTGTTTTTTTTGAGACAGAGTCTCACTTTCTGTTGCCCTCAGTAGAGTGCCATAGTGTCATAGCTCACAAAAATCTTAAATCCTTGGGCTTAAGTGATTCTCTTGCCTCAGCCTCTCGAGTAGCAGGGACTAAATGCACTCGCCACGCCTGGCTTTTTTTTTTTTTTTTTTAAGAGAAGAGGTCTCGCTCTGGCTCAGGCTGGTCTCAAACTCATGAGCTCAGGCATTCCACCCACCTCAGCCTCCCAGGGTGCTAGGATTACAGGTGTGAGCCACTGCACCCAGCCTCCGAAGTCCATGGTTTAAAGTCCAATTGTGTCTCTGATGAACTGTGTGATGATGGTACAAAACTATGGATTTTATTGGTACAATTTCTACTGTTTTCTCATCATGAGTGATGCTGGCTATCTACATATTTTCCACAGTGTTAAAAGGTATTTTTGGGCTTGGTGCCTGTGGCTCAAGTGGCTAAGGTGCCAGCCACATACACCTGAGCTGGTGGATTTGAATCCAGCCCAGGCCTGCCAAACAAAAATGACAGCTGCAACTAAAAAATAGCTGGGCGTCGGAGGCAGGAGAATTGCTTGAGCCCAGGAGTTGGAGGTTACCGTGAACTGTGATGCCACTGTACTCTACCCAGGGCAACAGCTTGAGGCTCTGTCTCAAAAAACAAAAGATAAATAGGCATTTTTGGGTTTACTAAGAGTTTTATTGTTAAATTAGGAAAGGATGTTGAATTTCTTTTTTTTTTTTTTTTAATTTTATTTTTATTATTATTTTTTGAGACAGAGCCTCAAGCTGTCACCCTGGAGAGAGTGCTGTGGCATCACAGCTCACAGCAACCTCCAATTCCTGGGCTCAAGCGAGTCTCCTGCCTCCGCCTCCCAAGTAGCTGGTACTACAGGCGCCCGCCATAACGCCCGGCCATTTTTTGGTTGCAGCCGTCATTGTTGTTTGGCAGCCCCTGCTCGATTTGAACCCACCAGCTCAGGTGTACGTGGCTGGCACCTCAGTCCGTTGAGCCACAGGCGCCGAGCCTATTTTCTTTCTTTTGAGACAAATTCTCACTCTGTCACCCTGGGTTGAGTGCAGGGGCTTCATCATAGCTGACAGCAACCTCAAACTTTTGGGCTCAGGAGATTCTCTTGCCTCAGCCTCTAGAGTAGCTGGGACTACAGGCACTGCCACAATGCCTGGCTGATTTATGTATTTTTAGTAGAGACTGGGTCTCGCTCTTGCTCAGGCTGGTTTTGAACTCTTGAGCTGAAGCCATCCACCTGCTATGGCCCCCAGAATGCCGAGATTACAGGCCCGAGCCACTACACCTGGCCTTGAATATCTTTCTTTTACCTACAAAAGACAAAATGAAGACTTAAAATATTTTTCATCACAGCCCCCTTCCTTCAAAGCTCTATAAATGTTACTTCATTGTTTGGGCGGGGTGGGGGGGGGGGTCTAGTGTTTTGGAAAGGTATAGGGTACGTTACTTTCCTAATGCTTGTAGAAGCCCGGCCCCCGTGGAATTCACAGTCCGATGGAGAAGACGTGAGCTGTTTGTGATAAAGCGTGTACCATGCTGCGCATTTAGTCTTATTTTTCATACTTGCTGTTCCTTTCATGAGATTTGGGGAGCAGGAAAGACAAATGCCTGGGCTGAGTCCTCTCTGGGAGAGCGGGGAAGTTACTCTGTCTGGAAGGGGGGAGGGGCAAGCTCCTGGGAAGACGAATTCACCCATCTTGGGGTCACACGAGATTAACCCTGGGCTAAGACTGAGACTTAATTTCAGCCTAGAAATTCCTACCTTCACTTTCACAACTCAAGGAGCTGTTACTTTGTGATCCCTGCAGAGAGGGAGACGCCTCCTCCAGAGGTGGTGTCTGGTTGGTGAGCAGAGAAGTTCTTCCCTTCTGGATTCATCTAGCGACTGACTTGAAGTTGTGGGCTCCCCAACTTCATTTGTTTTGAGATAAACATGTCTGAAGCGAGAAATGTCAGCCCTTTATTTCTTTTCAATCCTTACTCTCAATGCCAGGACTTAACTCATAGCGCTTCATAAATCCGCGGCGGCTGGAAGATCCTCTCCCCAACTGCCAATAACTTCCTAAACACGCATTTTTCTCGGAGGTTTTTCTGAGCCGCGCTCTTCACTGTCCTCAGAGCACAAGGCGGCGCGGATTCAGTGCGATACTTGTTGGTTCTGTTGATGGGCTGAGACTTCTCCGATCTCCTTTAGTAAAAATCGAGCTTGTAAAATGGGCTTGGCCAGCACTGGGCCACCCGCTGGTATTGATCGCTGTCTACCGTGATACACGTAAGCAACGCCTGCAATTCCATGCAAATCCAAGCCAGACATTCCTAGGCCACCCGAGAACCGCCCGTGGGAAGTCAAGCAGCCTCCGGATGCTGCGGGCTGGGCCCATCTGGGGGTTTGCGGGCTCTGCGCGCACAGACAAGCTCCCCGCCCCCTGATTTCATTATCAAAGGGCAGAGCGCGCCGGTGAACCAGACGGGCAGCAGGCACGGTTCCCCCCGTCCTTTGTCAGGTCTTTGTCCCACCCCTGGCTACACTTGCTGGGGATTCAGAGGAGGGGACAGGGCGGCGGGGCGGGGCCTGCGGGCGGCCGGGCTCGCCCCGGGCTGCGCGTGGCCAGAGCGCAGTGCCCGCCCGCGGCCGCACACCGGAGCGCAGGCCCCGCCGCACCGACGCCGCCGCGGACGTCCGCAGCTCGAGCCGCGCCGGCCGACAGACCGACGGACAGGCCGACGGACCGCGGCGCGGGGACCGCAGGACGGAGGGACGGCCGGGCCCGCAGCGCCGGCCGGGCCCACAGCGCCATGGACGGCACGGACAACGCAACCCTGCCCCTCGCCACTCTGCTGCCGGGCAACTACAGCCTGTCGCCCAGCGCCGGCCCCGGCCCGGGCCCGGCCACCCGGGGCCCCTCCGCCTTCCCTCGGCCCTGGGCGCTCCCCGGGCCGCTGTTCTGGGACACGCCGCTGAACCACGGGCTGAACGTGTTCGTGGGCGCCGCCCTGTGCATCACCATGCTGGGCCTGGGCTGCACCGTGGACGTGAACCGCTTCGGGGCGCACGTCCGCCGGCCCGTGGGCGCGCTGCTGGCCGCGCTCTGCCAGTTCGGCCTCCTGCCGCTGCTGGCCTTCCTGCTGGCCCTCGCCTTCAAGCTGGACGAGGTGGCCGCCGTGGCCGTGCTCCTGTGCGGCTGCTGTCCCGGCGGAAATCTCTCCAACCTCATGTCCCTGCTGGTGGACGGCGACATGAACCTCAGGTAGGAGGCGTGGCGGCTGGCCCGTTAGCTTTCCCATTTCAGCCGACCGGGCTCACATGGCTTCAGACGAAGGAGGAAGCAGAGGTGGTTGGCAGAAGGCGTGGAGCGGGGAAGGGGAGAGGGAGTATTTGTCCCCCACCCCTCACCCCGGGGCTGGAAGGCGAGGCAGACCGAGAGTGAGTGGGTTGCAGGGGGACGACCTCGGCGACAGAGCTGCGGTGAGGGCCGGGGTGGCACCCCATCGTCCCCGAGTGTTTGGGGGACCCACCCAAGTCTTCAGCCAGTGAACACAAAGAGAAGGGGGGTCTGAATTAGGACTCTCCGGTAATGTGAAAGCAAAACGGGGCTGTTGGCCCCTTGAAGAAAGCAATGTCACATATGGTGCAATGTAATTGAGTTCAATCCAACAAGTAGCTTCGATAAAATGGCTTTATCATGTCTACCGTTGAGGGTGCCTGGGAGCATTAAAAGAAAACAAAAATCACTGCTCAGAAGCCACCGGACTCAATAGGCCTTATAAAGCCTGGGGCAGCAGTCCTGAGGTTCAGACTTTTCCTTTGGGCTTAGCCGTGTTGCTCTCTGGGCACTCCCCTGGGATGAAATGAGTTCTCCCCACACTTCAGCCTGGAGGGCTTGAGGCCTCCTCCTTTCCCCAGCTTGTAGGAAAGAGCTTGCTGGCTCTTTGGCTCAGCGCCCGTGCTGATTACCCCCCATTCCCTTCCCCGCAGTATCATCATGACTATCTCCTCCACGCTGCTGGCCTTGGTCTTGATGCCCCTGTGCCTGTGGATCTACAGCCGGGCTTGGATCAACACCCCTCTGGTGCAGTTACTACCCCTGGGGGCCGTGACCCTGACGCTTTGCGGCACTCTCATCCCTATCGGGCTGGGCGTCTTCATTCGCTACAAATACAACCGGGTGGCTGACTACATTGTGAAGGTGAGGCCTCTTCCCTTACATATTCGCTTAGACACCCCACAGCTGAACTGCTAGAAAGTTTGGGAAGAGGGGAAAGGAAGAAAAGGGCTTAAAAAAAAAAATTTATGCCACAAAGGTCTTATCCACCATTTGGGATTCCTAGAATGATAGCTTTCATTAAAACATAGCTTACAAAAACCAGTTTAAGAGACCTATCAGTACTCATTGTGAATAAACAGGTCTCGGGGAAAGGGGAAACCACAGTGCAATTAAATAGCAACATATTTTCCACTACCTGTACAATACTAAAAATCAAAGCAAATTAAATAATTGTAATAGAATTTGTGCAGTATTTTAGAAATGCGTTACTATCTTTTCAAAAGTGGAACTTTAATTCTGAAAAATCCTGTAATAGGTTCCTTCAATTTTTTATTTTTATTATTTTTTTTTTTTTTTTGCAGTTTTTGGCTGGGGCTGGGTTTGAACCCTCCACCTCCGGCATATGGGGCCAGCGCCCCACTCCTTTGAGCCACAGGCACCAGTTCCTTCAATTTTTAAACTATATGTTGATACTAATAAGACTAAAATAATCAAAATGTTCCATATGGCCACGGTTCTCAACCTTCCTAATGCTGGGATGTATTTTCATTGTTAGAAAGGGGTCACCACCCACAAGCTGAGAACCGCTGCATTACAGCAATACAATAGAATACACAAAATATTGGCTTTAAAGCAGAAAATAAAATTGGGTCCTGGATAAATAAAGCAGATTATATTGCTGTTACTAAATTTGGGTGTTTCTTTTTCCTTCCCCATTGCAATCTTTCATATGGTTTCTAAAGTTAGTGAAAGGATGAGGGATTTCTATTATTTATGCAATATTTGCAATATTGCTTTAATCTTTATAAATTAAGCTTTCTTTGAAAACTCAAAAATAGTAATGAAAAACGGTATGCAATGATCAGGATGACCATTTTAGGAAGTTTACCAAATGCCTAATGATTACTGTAAAATGCACAGGCAAATTCCTTTAGACAAATGAAGGGAAAAAGAGCTGCACCTATGTTTCAATTATGTATTTAAGAAGCCACAATCTTTTTTTTTTTTGAGACAGAGCCTCAAGCTGTCACCCTGGATAGAGTGCCGTGGCATCACAGCTCACAGCAACCTCCAATTTCTGGGCTCAAGCGAGTCTCCTGCCTCCGCCTCCCAAGTAGCTGGGACTACAGGCGCCCGCCAC
>CAUYRH010175837.1:0-17049 GCA_963574655.1 Perodicticus potto | reverse complement strand
CTTCTGACCCTATTTGTATACCCTTGATTGCCTTCTGTTGCCTGATTGCAATGGCTAAGACTTCCATTACATTGTTATAAAGCAGTGGAGATAGTTGCCAACCTTGCTGGGTTCCTTATCTGAGTGGAAATGTTTTCAGTTTTACTCCATTCAATATAATTTTGGCTGTAGATTTGCTGTTGATGGCCTCTATCAGTTTAACAAATGTCCATTCTATACCTATTTTCTTAAGCGTTCTGATTACAAAATGATACTGGATATTATCAACAGCATTTTCTGCATCAATTGAGAGAATCACATGGTCTTTTTTTTTTTATGAATTTTTGTATGTGATGTATTATATTTATAGATTTACAATTATTGAGCCAGCCCTGAGAGTCTGGGAGAAAACATATTTGTTCGTGGTGTATAATTTGTTTGATGTGTTTTTGATACTATTTTCTAGGATCTTCTTGAATATTTTTGCATCAATATTTATAAGAGATAGTTTGCTTCATAGAATGTGTTGGGAATTATTGCTTTTTAAAATATGTTTTGGAAAAGGTAAGCAATATCAGTACTAGCTCCCCTTTAAAGGTTTGGTAGAATTCTGATGCAAAGCCATCTGGTCCTGGACTTTCCTTTTTGGGAAGATTTTGTATATTTGATAGTACTTTAGAACTTGATATATCCCTGGTCAACATTACCACTTGATTCTGGCTAAGTCTTGGAAGGTGGCATGCATCCAAGTATAGGTCAATTTCCTTCAGATTTTCATATTCCTGAGAGTAAAATTTCTTATAATATTCATTAATGATTTTTTGAATTTCTGAGGAGTCTGTTGCTATTTCATGTTTACCATTTCAGATTGATGTAATTAGAGATTTTATTCTTTTTCTCATGGTTAGGTTAGCCAAATGTCTATTTATTTTATTGATGTTTTCAACAAACTAACTTTTTGATTCATTGTTCTTTTATTTTCAATTTCATTTAATTATGCTCTAATTTTTAGTATTTATTTTCTTCTTCTGGGTTTGGGGTTGGAATGTTCTTCCTTTTCCATTTGCTTGAGCTGTCACATTAAGTTGTACATTTCCTCTCTTTCCATTGTATTGAGCAAGGCTTGCAATTCTATAACTATCCCTATTAGGACTGCCTTTGCAGTATCCCAGAGGTTCTGGTAATTTGTGTCTTCATTATCATTCTGTTTCAACAATTTGGTGCATTCTTTCTTAATGTCACCTATGACCCAGCTATCATTTAGCATAAGATTATTTAGTTTCCATGTCTTTTTGACAGTTTTCAGATTCTTGTTGTTACTGAGTTCAAATTTTATTCAATGAAGATCTGAGAAGACACAAAGAATAAATTTTATTTTTTCTTTAATTTGCTGAGGTTAGTCTTGTGACCTAAGTTGTGATCAATTTTGGAGGATGTTCCATGCATTTATGAGAAGAATGTGTACTCAGTTTTATTAGCATCAAATGTTCTGTATATGTCTGTTAAAACTAATTGTTGAATTGTTAATTTTAAGCCTAAAATACCTCTGTTTAGTTTCTTATTCGAGGATCTATCCAACACAGCCTAAATATTGTTAAAATCTCTGGAAATTCTAGTGGTGCAGGAAATCAATTTTCTCATGTCAATTAGAATATCTCTTATAAATTGAAGAGCATTCTGGCTCGATGTATAAATATTGATAATTGAAATCTCATCATGTTGAATGTTACCCTTACCAATATGAAGGGACTGTCCTTATCTTTCTTACTTTTGGTGGCTTAAAGCCTATTCAATCTGCAAATAAAATTGCAACACTTGCTTTTTTCTGATTGCCAATTCGTTCTTTTCCTGCTAATACATTTGAGTTCTCTGTGGATTCTGGTTATTAAACCTTTGCCGGAGACATAATCTGCAAATATCTTCTCCTATTCTGAGGTCTGTCTGCTTTCTTTTACTGTGTTCTTGGCTGTGCAGAAGGTTTTTAGTTTGATCATATCCCAAGAATGTATTTTTGGTGTTGCTTCAATTGTCTGGGTTGTCCTTCTCATGAAATATTCACCCAGGCCAATTTCTTCAAGTGTATTCACTGCACTTATTTCTAGTATTTGTAAATTTTCATGTCTTAAGTTTAAATATTTAATCCAGCGGAAGCCTATCTTAGTTCATAGTGAAAGTAGGGTTTACTTTCAGTCTTCTACAGGTCGCTAGACAGTTCACTCAGCACCGTTTGTTAAATAAGGAGTATTTTCACAACTGAATATTTTTAATTGGCTTATTGAAGATAACATGATGGTAAGAGTCTGGGTTCATCTCTTGGTTCTATATTCTTTTCCATACATCTACTTCTCTGTTTTTGTGCCAGTACCATGTGTTTTTTATCACTATCAATTTATAGTATAGCTGAAGTCTGGTAGTGTGATTCCTCCTAATTGGTTTTTATTTCTGAATAATGTCTTGGCTAGATGAGATTTTTTGTGATTCCATATAAAACAAAGTATTATTTTTTTGAGGTCTTTAAGGTATAACAGTGGTGCTTTAAGGATTGCATGAAAATTTATATTGCTTTGAGTAGTATGGACATCTTAACAATGTTGCTTCTTCCCAGCCATAAGCATCATATGTTTTTCCATTGGTTAATGTCTTCAGATGTTTTTTCTTACAGTTTCATAGTTTTTAGAGATTTGTAGAGACTTTTCACATCCTTTATTAGGTAAACTACCAAATATATCATCTTCTTAGGAACTACTTTGAAAGGAATGGACTCCTTGGGTGGTTTTTCAGCTTGACAATTGTTGCTGCATATAAAGGCTACAGATTTGTGAGTATTGATTTTGTAACCTGAAACACTACTGTATTCTTGATCACTTCTAAGTGTTTTATAGTTGAATGTCTGGGTTGATCCAGATATACAATCATATCATCTGCAAAGAATGCAGCCTCTTAAAATGTTGGGATCATAGATGTGAACTATGGAGCTCACACATGCTTATGTTTTATTGAAGGTTTTTCTCTATTTTCCTCATAGATAATAGCCCATGGATTAAAAAATAATAATTCTATTCAGATATAATTCACACACCACACAATTCACTCATTTGAAATATAGTGTTCTAAGATTACACATTCAGGGATCACTTTTATAGTTTGTTTATTTGTTACTACAGAAGTTTCCCTTAAGTTGTGCAAGAGAGAAATATAGGATAGAAAGTCATGAAGGAAAGAAAATAATAGAGAGAACAAGTGAATGAGAGAGAGAGATTTGGAGGAATGAAGGATAAAGTGAGGGAGGGGTTAAGGGAGGGAGGAAAGTAAACAAAGAAAAAGAAAGTAACCAAACATGGTGGCTCACACCTATAATATTAGTCCTCTGGCTCTCTGAGATGTGGGTATTTCTTGAACAAAGGGGTGCTGAGAACAGACCGACAAAGAGTCAGACCCTGTCTCTACTAAAAAGTGAAAAATTATCTACACATTTTGACAGGAATCTGTAGTCCTAGCCACATGGGAGGCAGGAAAATTGCCTGAATCCTGGAGTTTGATTTTGTGATGATCTAAGCTGAGGCCCCGACAGACCAGGCTGAGCTACATAGGGATACTGTATCTCAAAAATACCTATACAGACACCCATGCACAAAAAACCAACAAACCAACCAACAAACACTTTCATAATCTAAAAAGACCAGAATTACCTTGATGGTTCAAACAAATTAGACATGTTTATGACCTGGGAAACTATGACCAAATTCAGCCTGGAGCCAAGCATAGGAATTTTGTAACCTCCTCTCAAAAGGATGTTTTGGGGTAGTTGTCAATAGTGGTCCTTGAAATAGAATCCCAAGGGACGTTCCTGTGGATCAATGGGTAGGGCGTGGGCTCCATTTTACAAGGGTATTGGGGTCAAACCCAGCCTTGGCCAAACTGCAACAAAAAAATGCTGGGAACTATGGTGGGCAACAGTAGTCCCATCTTCTTGGGAGGTGGAGGGAGAAAAATTGTTTGAGACCTGGAATTGTAGGTTGATGTGACCTATTATGTCACAGGACTCTACCCAAGGTGACAGATTTAGGCTCTTACAAAAAAAAAAAAAAAAAAAAAAAAAAAAATTAGTGTCCTACATAGGTGACTCCATTCATTTTTGTCAGCTGTGATTCAGATTGATTCACACGGCTGTGCAAAATCTCAACTGTTCTCTCATGTTGTCTCAGCCTACTGTCAGGAATCTCAAACAAAAATAGAAACAATAAGGTGCAAATGGGAAATCACTTTTCTGTTTGTGGATGGAGGGCTAAAAACTGTCTGGATTAAAACACTTGAGGGACACCAGCTGAAGTGAGCAGAAAAGGCCACTTAGTATCTTTGACCAGAAGCCTAGATCCCAGGACAATATAGGATGAAGTCACTACATGGTCACTGTGGATTACATCACAATGGATGTTTCCATGGTTTACCATTTTCAAGCTTAAACTTATTCCTGCTAAGTATGTATAGTGGCTCTCCAGGTATGTTTCTGGGTCCAAACTGTTACAAATGTGTGGGGTTATTTTCTCTGCACTCAATTCCTGCTTCCTAAAGATTTTTGTATCTGTGGCAAGGGATTCAACAAGCCTTCCATTCCTTTTCAATTCATGGATTTGCAAGCAAATGGAAGTATGTGATTTACAACTAATTCTGCCCTGGTATGCTGTAAAGCATGAACCCAAGCCCAAAGTTCAGATAGTGATTTCTCAAACCTGACAGGTATATTACACAATTCTCAATTCTACTTTTCATGATGTTTTACTTCTTTGTCTAGAATAGTCTTGTCTGGGAAGGTAGGTGTCACACTGAAGGTCCTCTTTTGACATCAGGTTAGGCAATGTATCCAGTATTATTTACAATGATCACGGAAAATATCACCCTGTTTGGAAAGTTCCAACATTCCTTTCCTTCGTGTCAGGTGTATGAACACTTTTTGCTTCTTGGCCACCTAAGAAGTTGAAGAGTTATGTTTGGCAACAAATTCAATACACAAACATTAATGGAATATGATGAGGAAGAAAAATATGTATACATAATATTTCTGATATCTGCCACCAAGGATATGTCAAACAATGCTGACATTATCAAAGGCACCTGAGGATTGAAAACTCCTCCAAGCCCTGGAGAAGGTCATGTCTTAAGTAGAGGTCAATGATTATTGACAAGCATGACTACAATATTTGGATGTTATGGGAGGCCAAGGTGAGCTGATCCCCTGAACTCAGGTGTTGGAGACAAGGATGAGCAACAAAAACACCCTCAGCCCTGGTCTCCTACATGGTTCCTACTGAAATAGAAAAGGTATCCAAGCCTTGTGGCACTTTCATGTAGTTTCAGCTACTCCAGAGGCTGAGGCAAGAGGATCCCTTAAATCAAAGAGTTGGATGTCGCTGTGTACTAGACTAAAGACCTGACACTCTAGACTAGGCAATAGAGTTAGATTCTGTCCCATGAAAAATAATAAAATATGGAAAGAAAGAACGCAAATTTTCTAGGCAGTTTGCAAGAGCAAAAGTGAGGAGAGATGTCAGTACACACATGGAATAGGGGACTACATAAAGGAGGATATTTATTATGGCTTCTGTGGGGAGGATCAGTGAGTCAGGACCCATGGGTTTGGGATTGGTTCATGAGGATATTGCCAGTTGCTTTTGTGTGTAGGGGTTTTTCAGACATATCTGGTACCTGAAATATGACTGATTGGGGCAAGGAAATATTGGCCCAGATTGAAGGACCCCCAAAGAAGAGAGGGAGGGGATGCTCTAGATTTTGTAACGTGCATAAAAGAATCCTGGTTAGAGTCAAGAATTCACTGAATGGGAATTTTTCAGTGACTATAAGAATTTAGAATATCAAAAGGTCACAGTTACATAAAATTCAAAGGCTTGACTAATACAGGATTTTAGGAATTCAATTTCCCTATGACAGAATAATTTCTCTAGTTTACATCTAATCTAGGTAAAATTTCAAAACTACAAACTGGAAAAGAGTAAAAATGAGTGGTAAAACAAAAATCAATAGTTTTATCCATTTATGTTTTGAGACACAGTCTCATTTTGTTGCCCTCAGTAGAGTGCCTTGGTATCATAACTCACAGCAATCTTCACATGACATCAAAAACTGAACCTTTTACCTCAGCTTGGACCTTTGGTACGTGCATAACATCTGGCCACTTTTTATTCTACAGAGACAGGGATCTGACTAGTTCTCAGGCTGGTCACCAATTTAGATCAGACAATCCAAATGACGAGGCCTCCCAAAGTGACAAGATGACAGTCATGAAGTACCCCCACTGACCACACACCATGGTTTCCAAAATATCCCTACTTCAATGTCTAGAGTGTTGGCTCACACCTGTAATCCACTCTGGAAGGCAGAAGCATGTGGTCCAAAATAATTGGAAACTGCGGGGGTGGAGGGGCTCCAGGACTTCCATATACTTAGGATGCTGAGGCAATAAGATATGTTGAGCCCTTGGGCGAACTTGTGGCTCAAAGGATTGGGCGCTAGCCCCATATACTGGAGGTGGTAAGATCCAACGTGGGCCCTGGCAAAAATGCGGCAAATAAAAAAAGCAAAAAAAAAAAAAAAAAACATCTCTTCATCACAGGAATTTGAGATTGTGGATAACCGTGATGATGTCACAGCACTCTCCGCAAGGGAAGGAGGTAGATTCTATGTCAAGGAAAAAGAAAATGACAACTTCGGTAGGATGGGACAATGTGCCCTCCATGTCAATTCATAGTAGCCTGTGTGTGAGCAGGAAGATAGGGTTGACTATTTTGCAGTTATTTTCACGACCTGGGTACTTCATATGCTGTGAGACTTTTGAGTACCTCAAGTTTTGGAAAACATTCTGAAGTAGCTTTATTTAAATAAATAGTTCACCCTTTGGAACTGCATATTTCTGTTTCTTAGTCTAGACACAGAATTGTACAGCTATAATCACAATCTAATTATAGAGCATTGTCTCCTTTCCCCACACAAAGAACATCAATACCTACCAACAGTCACTTTCGTCTTCCACTCCCCTTCCCCCACAGCCCCCTACTCCTATCAGACAATTGGCATTGTCTT
Source organism: Perodicticus potto (assembly GCA_963574655.1). Classification (NCBI taxonomy): domain Eukaryota; kingdom Metazoa; phylum Chordata; class Mammalia; order Primates; family Lorisidae; genus Perodicticus; species Perodicticus potto. The sequence goes on along the minus strand of CAUYRH010175837.1, from coordinate 9,975 downwards.
CATGTTTTTCTTTTATTTTTAATTGTGTTTTATTAAATCATAGCTATCTACATTTGTGCAGTTATGGGGTACAATGTGATGGTTTTATATACCATATGAAATATTTCCATCATACAGGTTAACGTACCCTTCACCACATTTTCTTAGTTATTGTGTTAAGAATTTTATGCTCTACAATTAGCAGTAGAGAAGGAGGCATCAGAATTCCTAGACTAATTCATGTCCTGATGTTTCTTCTGAGTTCAGTCATCCTCTGTGTGGTCTTTTATAACTGGAATGGCTCCCTTGTAATATTGATTTTAAGGTTCATTAATAATGTAACATAAATATGGACTTCAGTCCTTTTGATTGTCAAAAAATATTCCATCATCTAAATATAGCATGTTATATGTAGCCAGTCATCCTGAAGATGTTCCCTTCTCATCTAAGATTTTTAAAACCTTTTATCAAGAAGATATGTTGCCTCTGACAAATGACTTTTCTGTGTCTCTTGAGGCAATCGTATGGTTTTTCTTATTGATTATATTAACGTAATGGGTTCTATTACTTGATTTTCCTGTACTGAGCTAGAATGGAAATCTTGGTAACAAATCCCATTTGGGATACATGTATAAAATATTTTTTTATGCTACCAGGCTTTTCTTGCACCTATGCAGTATATATCTTATAGTTTTCATACTACATTTCCCACTTTGCCACAGAAAAATACATTGGTATCATCACAGTTCAAGGAAATGCAAGATGCTCAACTCAAGTGATCCTCTTGATGTTATCCTTCTCAGCAGATAAGAGTGCACGCCCATGCCACCACTGCCAGGGAAGTTTTGACCTTATGTTTAGGACATGTGGTGTCTTACTAAGTTGCTCATTCTGGTCTGAAACCCTTTAGCTTCCAGTCATCTTTCTGACTCGGCCTCTGAAGTTGCTATTGTTTTAGGTATCAGCTATGGTGCTCATCCATGCTCATGTTTTGGTCAAGGTTTTTTCTCTATTTCCATTCTACTATAAGAGCCTGTAGATGAAAATATAACTCTATTCATATATAATTCACACACTGCACAATTCACCTATTTAAAGTATAGAGTTCAAGACACCACATTCAGGGATCACATGTGCACTTCGTTTTTTTGACACTAGACAAGTTTCCCTGAAGGTGTAGAGGTGAAAGATAGAGGAAACAATGTAGTGAAGAAAAGAAGGGAATGAAGAGAACAAGTGAATGAAAGAGAAACAATTGGAGGAAGGAAGAATAAAGTGAGGGAAGGGCAGAGGAAATCAAAGAAAGAGAAAATTACTAAACTTGGTGGCTCACACCTGTAATCCTATCACTCTGGCACACTGAGTTGAGTGGAGTTCTTGAATGAGTGGGTGGGGATAACAAACTGAGCAAGAATCAGACCTGGTCTCTACTAAAAAGTGAAAAATCATCTAGTAATTGTGACAGGCACCTGTAGTCCTAGCTTCATGGGAAACTCAGGGAGGAGGACTGCCTGAAACCTGGAGTTTCAGATTTCTATGATCTATGCTGAGGCCACAATAACCTAGCCTGGGCCACATACAGAAACCGTATGCACACATGTACAGATAAACCAACAAACCAACCAACAAAGATTTTTATCACCTAAAAAGAACAGAATTATGTTGATGGTTCACGCAAAGTAGACAGTTTTAAGACCTTTGAATCTATGATCAAATTGTGGCTATAGCCAACCATAGTAAATTTGTAAGCTTCTCTAAAATGGATGTTTTGGGATAGGTGTGAATCAGGTCCTTGAAATAGGGTTCCAGAGGTGTTGCCTCTTGCAAAGTGGGTAGGGCGACAGCCTCATATAACGAGTGTGGTGAGTTCAAACACAGACTGGTTCAAACTATAAAAAAATAAAAAAGAAATAGTCAGGTATTGTGGTGGACTCCTATAGTCCCAGGTACTGGGGAGGCTGAGGCAAAAGAATCACCAAAGATCAGGAGTAGGAACTTGCTGTGAGCTGTGATGCCAATGCACTCTACTGAGTTTGACAAAGCTAAACTCTGTCTCCAATAAAGAAAAAAAAAAATAAAAATAGCATACTACTTGTTACTCCATGAAGTGATGTCAGCTGTGATGAAGCCTGAGTCACACTGCTGTACAACATCTCAACTGTTGTGACCACCTGGAGAAAGGAAGCTCAAGCATTAATAGAATCAATAAGGCACAAACGGGAGATCACTACTCTGTGCATGGAGGGCTAATAAGTGGCCTGGTTCAATCCCTTGAGTGATACCAGCTGAAGTGAGGAGAAAATGCTGCTTAGTATCTTTACCAGAAGCCTGGATCACAGGACACTACAGGAAGAAATTACTACATGGTCACTATGGATTACATCACAACGGATGTTGCCCTGGGTTACCATGTTTATGCCTAACCTTATTACTACTAAGCAAGTGTAATGCTATCTGGGTTTGTCGTTGGGTTCAAACTGTTAGAAAAGTGTGGGGTTCTGTTCTCCACACTCAATTCCTGCTCTCAAAAGTTTGTTTTCATATCTGGCCAAGGCATTCAACAACCCTTCCTTTCCTTTTCACGTCATAGATTTGTAATCAAGTGGAAGAGTATGGTTTATACCTAGTACTACCCTGGGATATAACAGACCAAGAACCCAAGGCCAAACATCATACAGTGATTTCACAGACATGACAGTTACATCAGACAATTTTCAGTTCTACTTTTCCAGATATTTTATTTCTTTCTCTAGAATAGGCCTGTTTTGGAACATAGGTTTCTACTGAAGGTCCTCTCTCGAAATCTGATTAGGCAATGTTTCCAATAGTGTACTCCATACATGAAATTATTTCTTCTGATCATGGGACATATCAGCCTATCTGGAAAGTTCCAACATTCCTGACCTGTGGTCCAGGTGTGTCCAAACTTTTGGCTTCTTGGCCACATCCGAATTAGAAGAGTTATTTTGGGCCACATGCTCAAAACACGATCACTAGTGAAACCTGATAAGCAAAAAAGAGATGTGGGAATAATTGTGGTGGTATCTGTCTTCACAGATATGAAAAACAGTCCTGACATAATCTCTATGTGTCAATGTAGCCTGAAAATTGGACACTCCTCAAAGTCCCTCAAAGTCCCTTAAGTAGAGTTCAATGACTTTTGCCTCACATGATGATAATATTAGATCCTCTGGGAGGCCAATGTGGGCTGATCCCCTGAGCTCAGGGATTTGAGGCAATGCTGAGCAATAGCAAGATAACCTCATCCCTGATCACTCACCTGGTTTGTCCTAAAATAGAAAAGTTTATCATGGGTCTTGGCCATTGGCTTTATTTCCAGCTACTCCACAGGCCAAGGCAGGAGGATCTCTTCATCCCAAGAGTTATATGTTGCTGTGGGATAGGCTGATGCCATGACATGCCCTCCTAGACAACATAGTGAGCATCAGTCTCATGCAAAATAACAAAAGAAAGACAGAAGAAAATTTTCTAGGCACATGTCCAAGACCCAAAGTAGGATGAGAGGTTAGTAGACATATTAAATATGGGAATATATAAAAGAGGAGATTTATTTTGGTCCCCGGTCGTGGGGGGAAATGTGTCAGGACAAGCGAGTTTCAAATCGGTTCAATAGAATATTGCCAGTTGATCTTATGGTTAGGGGTTCTCCAGAGATGTCTGGTCCCTTGGCTGGCACTGATTGGGGGAAGGGAATATTGGCCCAGATTGAAGCAATCCAACAGAAACGGTGGAGGGTGTACTCTGGATCTTTTAGTGTACATATGAAAAGCCTTATTTGAGTCAAAAATTCAGGGCCAGTGCCTGTGGCTCAGTGGGTAGGGCACCAGCCCCTTATACCGAGGGTGGCCAGTTCAAACCTGGCTACGGTCAATATGCAAAATAAGAATAGCAGGGCAATGTGGCCGGTGCCTATAGTCCCAGCTATTCTCAAGGCAGAGGGAAGGAATAGCCTAAGCCCAGTGGTTGCAGGTTTCTGTGAGCTGTGTGATGCCACAACACTCTACCAAGGGCAATGAAGTGAGACTCTGTCTCTACAAAAAAAAATAAATAAATAAATAAAAGAAAAGAAAAAAGAACTCACTGTGTGGGAAGTTTCCAGTGTCTACAAAAATCTAGGGTTAAAATCCAAATTTTTGATGAACAGAGGTTGTAGGGAAACCATTTCCCATTGTGAGAATCATTTATCTAGTTGACGTCTAACTTAGGAGAAAAATTTCAACTCTCAATCCATGGTCAAAAGTAAAGATGTGGGTTAAGTTCCCTACCAATGGTTTTTGCCATTTATGTATTGTGACAGAGTCACATTTTGTTGCCCCCCATAGAGTGCCCTGGTATCATACTTCACAGCAATCTTCAAGTGTTGTCATCAAGCAAACCTATTCCCTCAGCTGGGACTCTAGGTACCTGCATAACAAAGGTCGTTTTGTATTGTTCAGAGATGGGGATCTCACTGGTGCTCAGGCTGTTCTCTAATTCATAAATTTAGACAATCCAACTAATTCGGCCTCCCAAATTGCCAAGATGACAGGCATGAAAGACCATCGCTGGCCACCAACCATAGTTTGAATAATATCCCAACTTCAATGTTTGGAGTGGTTACTCACATCTGTAATGTTAACACTCTGAGAGGCTGAAACAGGTAGTACAGATAACTGGGCATTGTGGAAGAGCCCTTGGATTCCCCTATGGATGCTGAGGAGGCTGAGGTAATAAGAACTGCTGAGTCCAGGAGTTTTAGATTATGGTTAGGTAGGATGATGTCAAGGCAATCTACTCAGTGGAAAGGAGTAAGACTATTTAAATGAATGGTAGGATGGAACATTGTGCCTTCCATATAAATTCACAGTAACCTGTGTGTCAGCAGGAGATAGGGTTGACTGTCACTCACATCCTCTCACCTCCTGGGTACTACTTATGATGTAAGCCTTTTGAGCACCTCATGTTTTGGAGAACTTCATCAAGTACCTTCATTGAAATAAGTAGATGCCCCTTTGATAGTGTACAATTCTGTGTTTCTTAGTATCCTCACACAATTTTATGGCTATCATCACAAACTAATTATAGAACTTTATCTTCTCCGCCCAACAAAGAATTTCAATACCTACTAGCAGTCACTTTCATCTTCCCCAACACCGTCCTCCAACTACCCTCTACTCCTAGAAGACAATTGGCCTTGTCTTGATGTTTTGTTCTGAGTTAAGTCATGCTCTCTGTGGTCTTTTGTAAGTGGTCTTGTTCTCTTTTCATAATGATTTTAAGGTTTATTTCTATTGTAACATAAATGTGCACTTCATTCCTTTTCATTGTTGAAAAATAATCCATCATGTGAATATAGCATGTTATATGTATCCAATCATCTGTAAATCAAATTAGTAGTCCTGAAGATGTTCCATTTTTATCTAAGATTTTTAAAAGATTGTATCAACACGAAATGCTGTCTCTGTCAAAAGCCTTTCCTGTGTCTCTTGAGGTGAACCTGTGGTTTTTTTTATTGGTTCTAATAATCTAATGTGTTTTATTATTTGATTATCCCACATATAGTTAGACTAGCAATCCTCTTAATAAATCCCATTTGGGATACCTGTATAAATATTTTGAATGTGACCTGACTTTTTCTCTACCTATACAGTATATACCTTCCTGACTTGATCCTGCATTTCCCCTTTGGCCCAGAAGAATACATTGGTAAAATCATAGCTCAAGGAAATGCAAGCTGCTAACCTTAAGTGATCCTCTTGACTTTATACTTCTCAGCAGCTGAGAGTAGAGCCTCATGCCACCACTGATGAGGAAATGTAGTGCTTATTTCTTTGACAAGGGGGGCTTACTATGTTGCTCAATCTGGTCTGAAACCCCTTGGCATCCAGTGCTAATTCTGCCTCAGCCTCTAAAATTGCTGGGATTAAAGGTATGAGCTATGGTCCTCATCAATGCTTATGTTTTGGTGAAGGTTTTTCTCTATTTTCCTCATAAATAACAATCATTGGAATAAAAAGTAACAATTCTATTCAGATATAATTTACACACTCCACAATTCAACCATGTCAATTATAGAGTTCAAGACTACACATTCAGGGATCACTGGTATAATTTGTTTGTGTTACTAGAGAAATTTCCCTTACAGTGTAGAGGAGAGTAATAGAAGACAGAAGGGAATGAAGGAAAAGAATGGAGAGAGCAAGCGAATAAGAGAGAGAGAATTGGAAGAAGGAAGGATAAAGTGAGGAAGGGCCAAAGGGAGGGAGGGAGGGAGAGAAACAAAGAAAGATAAAATGACTAAACTTCATGCCTCACACCTATAATCCTAGGCTTCTGGAAGGCTGACATGAGTAGAACTCTTGAATGAGGGATTGCTGAGAAATGACCAAGACTCAGACCCTGTCTCTACTAAATAGTGAAAAATCATCTAGGCATTGCAACAGGCACCTATTCCTAGCCACATGGGAGTCTCAGGCAGGAGAATTGCAACAATACTTGAATTTTATGTTGCTATGATCTAGGCTGAGGCCACAAAAGACTAGCTTGGCCCACATATGGTAAATGTATCTCAAAAATACTCACACAAATACCAATGCACAGACAAACTGACAAACCAAGCAACAAACATTTTCATCATCCCCAAATCAGAATAACTTTGATGGTTCAAGCAAAATAGATGCGCATAAGACCTGTGTAGCTATGACCAAATGGAGGCTTTATCCAGGCATACTATATTTGTAACCTTCTCTCAAATGGATGTTTTGGGGTAGGTGTCAAACAGGTCCTTGAAATAGCATTCTATGGGTGTTGCCTATGGCTTAGTGGATAGGGCACTTGCTCCATATTATGAGGGTGGTGAATTTGAACCCAGTACTACCCAAACTGCAAGAATAACTAGCCAGGTTTTGTGGAGGATGCCTGTAGTTACAGCTGCTCAGGAGGCTGAGGGAAAAGAATTGCCTAAGCCCTGGTGTAGGAGCTTTCTGTGAGCTGTGATGCCACAGAACTCTACCACGGGTGACAAAGTGAAACTCTGACTCAAGGGAAAAAAACAGAGAGTTCTTTTTAAGTGACTCCATGTATTTTTGTCAGTGATGCAGCTAGAGTCACAATGCTGTACAAAATCTCAACTGTTGTGTCAGCCTAGTGCCAGGACCTCAAACTTCAATAGAATCAATAACACACAAATGGGAGATAACTTCTCTGTTTGTGGATGGAGGGCCAAGAAGTGTCCCTGTTCACACTCTTGAGGTACACTAGCTGAAGTTAGCAGAAAAGGTCACTTAGTATCTATGAGTAGAAGCCTGGATCCCAGAACATTACAGGATGAAGTCACTCCGTGGTCACCGTGGATAACATAACAGTGGGTATTGTCCTTGGTTACCATCATTAAGGTTAATCTTATTCCTGTTGTGCATGTATATTGGATATTTGGGTTTTTCCTTCTGTTCAAACTGTTACAAAAGATTAGAGTTCTCTTTTCCACACTCAATTCCTGCTTCCAATAGTTTGTATATCCAGGCAAGAGATTCAATGACCCTTCCTTTACTTTTCATGGCATGGATTTGTAAGTAAGCCAAATATTATGGTTTATACCTAGGGATTCCCTGGAATGTTGCAGAACAAGAACCTAAGCCCAAAGATCAGACGGTGATTTTATAGACCTGAAATCACACAATTATCAATTCTACCTTTCTTGAGATTTTACTTCTTTCTCTAGAATAGGCTTCTTTTTAATGGTAGGGGTCTCATTTAAGGTATTCTCTCAAACACTGGTTAGGCAATGTGTCCAGTAGTGTACTCCATACTGGCAGTTATGTATGATGATCATGGGAAATATTTGACTATCTGGAAATTTCCAACATTCCTGACCAGGTGTGTCCCAACTTTTGGCTTCTTGACCATATGGGAAGTATAAAAATTATGTTGGACCATACATTCAATACACAATCCCTATGAAACCTGAAAAGCAAAATGAGATCCATGCATAATTGTGATGATATCTGCCACCTTGGATATGCAAAACAGTCCTGAAATAATCCATATGTGTCACTGGGGCCTGAAGATTGGACACTCCTTATAGCCTCTAATAAGGTCATTACTTAATTAGAGTTCAATGAATTTTGTCAACCCTGACTACTATATTTGGATCTTATTGAACTCCAAGGTTGGCTAATCCCCTGAGCTCCCATGTTGGAGACAAGCCTGAGCAACTGCAAGGCACCCTTAGCTTCAGTCTCTCACCCGGTTTCTACTGAAATAGAAAAGTTAGTTAAGCATTGTGGCCCTTGTCTTTAGTTCCATCGACTCCAGAGAATATGTTCCAACTCCATCCACATAATCATGAAAGTGGTATATTCTCCAGCTTTTTAAAGGCTACATAATATTCTATTGTGTACATATACCACAATTTATTAATCCATTCCTGCTTCGATGGGCACTTTGGCTTCTTCCACGAATTAGCAATTATAAATTGGGCTACAATGAACATCCTGTTGCAAATATCTTTGTTATATCATGATTTTTGTTCCTCTGGATATATACCTAATAGAGGAATTGAAGGATAGAATGGCAAGTCTATTTTTAGATCCCTAAGTGATCTCCAAATATTTTCCCAAAATGAACTTATTAGTTTTCAATCCCACCTGAAGTGCAGATGTGTTCCTTTTTGCACATTCATGCCAACATCTATGGTTTTGGGATTTGTGATGTGAACTCATCTTACTGGAGTTAGATTATATCTCAAAGTGCTTTTGATGTGCATTTCTATGATGATTAAAGATGAAGACCATTTTTCCATGTTTCTGTAGGCTGTGCACCTGTCTCTTTCAGAGAAGTTTCTCTTCAAGTGCCTTCCCACACTGAGATGGGATCCCTTGTTCTTTTCTGGTAATACGTTTGAGTTCTCTGTGGATACTAGTTATTAAACCTTTGTCGGAAACATAACCTGCAAATATGTTCTCTCATTCTGAGGGCTGTCTGCTTGACTTACTTATTGTGTTCTTCACTTTGCAGAATTTTTGGTTTTATTAGGCCCAAGTAATTTATTACTGATGTTTCTTCAATTGCCCAGGGGGTCGTTCTCATTAAATATTCATGCAGGCTGATTTCTTAAAGTGTATTCCCTGCAGTCTCTTCTAGTATTTTTATAGTTTCATGTCCTAAGTCTAAATCTTTAATCAATCGAGAGCTATCTTACTTAATAGTGAAATAATGGATCCAGTTTCCATCTACTACAGGTCGCCAGCCAGTTCACCCAGTGCCATTTTTTAAATAAAGATTCTTTTATCCACTGAATGTTTTTAATTGGCTTATCAAAGATCAAATGATGGTAAACAGCAGAGTTCATCTTTTGGTTCTCTATTCTCTTCCATACATCTACCTCTCTGTTTTTTTGCCACTACCATGTTGTTTTGATCACTATAGATATATAGTATAGTCTGAAGTCTGGTAAGGTGATTCCTTCTGATTTGTTTTTATTTCTGAGTAATGTCTTGGCTATTTGATTTTATTTCTGATTCCATATATATAAAACGAAGTAATATTTTTCTGAGGCCCTTTAAGTATGACAGTGGTGCTTTAAAAGAGATTGCATTAAAATAGTACATTGTTTTGGGTAGTCTGGACATTTTCCCAATATTATTTCTTTCTAGCTATGAGCATGGTATGTTTTTCCATCTCTTAACGTCTTCACCTATTTGAGTTCTTAGAGTTTCATAGTTCTCTTTATAGAGATCTTTCATGTCCTTTGTAAGGAAAATTCCAAATATTTCATCTTCTTTGGCAATACTGTGAAAGGAATATAGTCTTTGACTTTTTTTCAGCTTGACTATTGTTTGTGTATATAAAAGCTACATATTTGTGATTATTTATTTTGTAACCTGAGATGCTGCTGTATTCCTTGATCACTTCTAAGAGTTTTGTACTTGAGTCCCTGGGGATTTACAGATATACAATCATATCATCTGTGAAGAGTGACAGTTTGATCTCCTCTGA
>CAUYRH010175826.1:0-28092 GCA_963574655.1 Perodicticus potto | reverse complement strand
TGACAGCAGGCTGACAGTGAGGAAAGTTGATTTTTATTGATTTCCTTGGCTTTATGATTCATACGAATTGGACTAAAAAGACAAAAAAATAGGGAATTTTTGTAATAGCTTGAGGGCTGGTATATATGTTATACTTGGGTTGTATTGGCTACATCCTTCATTCAACAAGCATTACTGAGCTTCCCCTGTGCAAGGCACTGTGCTGGGGCTGGACACAGACATTACCATGGCACAGTCTAACCACTAGAAGTTCAGAGCCCACTGGGAGATGCAGGCATCTCTACCTAGAGTCCTAACATAATGAGAGCATTGCTGTAAGAGGGAAGCTATTGAGTTTCAGGGGGAAGACATCTAATCATTCCTCACAGAGATAACACTTGAGCTGGATCGTAACAGATAAATAAACATTCAGAAAGGGAAAGGAAAAGCAGAAAAGGAAAATCATTTTAAGCAGAAGGAACAGCCTGCACAAAGGTTTGGGGAGCTGGGAAAGTGCAGCCCCAATGAAGTATAATATCAGCAGCTCATTGTGATGGATGCCTAAGGTATCTGAGGAAGAGTGACAGAAGATGAAACTAAAAGTTAAAAAGATGAAAATCACAAAAGACTATTTATGTAATCCTACAAAGGTTAGACATTAGCCTGTAGGCAATGGTGAGTGATGAAAAGATTTTAAGAATAGGGATGATATGGTCTTACTGGATTTGGCAGCTCTAAGGAGGATGGATTGCAGGAGAGCTAAAAAAAAAAAAAAAAAGAAAAACAGAAAAGAAAAAGAAAAGGAAGGGGCTGAGACTAGAGACGATGAAACAATTAAGATGTCACTTCACTAATCCAAGTGGGCAATGAGAAGATCCCGAACCAAGTCAGCCACAGTGGTGATGTAGAGGAGAGAGCAGAGGCAAGCAGAATTCAGGAGAGAAAACCAATGGGACTCTGTGATTCATTTGATGAGGTTGAACAGCAAAATGGAGGCAGCAGAGAGTCTGAATGAGGGTGCTGAGATGGAGAATATTGCCATCTACCGAAATACTACGCAGTGTAAGGGAAGAACAGGTTTGGGCAAAAGGAGAGATGGTGAGTTCAGTTTGACAAATGATGAGTTTTGAGGTGCCTCTGGAATCTCCAGGCAGTGTGCCTAATAAAATTGAGGCCACAGGCTTGCAGGAAGTGGTATAGTCTCAACCTTCTCTCCTGATGTCCATTTTACATGATTTAGAACATTCCTATATTCCAAATGCCAATTCATTCACTAACAGGAATCTTTAAGGGGCATCTCGTGCCTGGTTCTTTCTGACACCTTGGCAAAGAATCATGGAACTGGCCGGGCACAGTGGCTCATACCTGTAATCCTAGCACTCTGGGAGGCTGAGACAGGTGGATTCCTTGAGCTTGGGAGTTTGAGACCAGCCCGAGGAAAAAGTGAGACCCAGTCTCTACTAAAAATAGAAGAACTAAAGCAAGAGGATTGCTTGAGCCCAAGAGTTTGAGGTTGTCATTAGCTATGACATCATGGTACTCTACCCAGAGTGACAACTTGAGACTTTGTCTCAAAAAAAAAAAAAAAAAAAAGAATAAAAACAGAATCATGGAATTAAACTGACCCAAGGAGGTTATCTCATTGATTCCTTGGCTTCAAAACTAGGCCACATGAGCCAGACTGAAGGATTTTAGTGAGTTAGAGATGCTTAGGAAAAATATTCTAATCCCAATTCTGTTCTAATTTTTTTTTTTTTTTTTTTTTGGTAGAGACAGAGTTTTACTCTGTCGCCCTCGGTAGAGTGCCATGGAGTCACAGCTCACAGCAACCTCCAGTTCTTGGACTTAGGCGATTCTCTTGCCTCAGCCTCCCAAGTAGCTGGGACTATAGGCGCCCGCCACAGCGCCTGGCTAATTTTTGATGCAGTTTGGCCAGGGCCGGGTTTGAACCCACCACCCTCGGTATATGGGGCTGGCGCCCTACTCGCTGAGCCATAGGCACCGCCCCTGTTCTAATATTTTAACTACTAAATACCTCATTCTCCAGGGGTATAAGAAATAAACATTTATTTTGTATCTGGCATGTGCCAGATGCTGAGCTGGGCGTTTTTGACACATTTTGTTATCTAATCCTAGATAGGCATTATGATCGCAGTCTTAGACATGAGAAAACTGAGGCCCCCAGAGGTTATATGCCTACCACCACACAGGTGTAAGCGGCAGAACTATGATTCACACCCAGGTCTGCCTGACAATCCGAGCCCATGCACATGCCACTCCACCATGCTCCTACTATTGACACCAGTCACATTTTAATGTGTCACCGTCTTTTACAGAAAAAAGAGGCAGAAAAACAGCTCAGAAAATTAAGCTTCATTTGCAAATTACTAACAAATCATGTAGTCCAGATAATGACATTATTGTAGCCTTATACCATTTTGTCTGTAAAATGCATATGATTCACATTTTAAAAAATTAGAAGCTTCCAGTCTATTTCTCCCGGCCTTAGTGATGGCTACCAAATGTATCATTGCTAAACCACAAAAGACTATGTTAAAGTAACATTTGTTAAAGTAACATAAAAGACATGAAAACCACCAGAGAGGGAAACTGAAGCATCATAGTTCAAACCTCTTCATAACTCACTTGTGGTGCGTGGCAGGGCTGGTGTGGGTGCTGTGTGCTGTGAGACCACCCACTGATCCAAGGCTCCCACCACAAACAGACACAAGAGAAAGTTGTGAACACCCCAGCTTTTAAGAATTCAGATGAGACTGATAAGTGTTTCTTAAAAAAAAAAATTATTCAGTGCCCCTCCCTATCTTCCCAGTCACATTTTAGAAAGAAAAAGGGGGGGGGGCTTTTTTTAACCACTCGCTTTGGAAAGGCAAAGTGTGAGACACTGCACTCTCCTCACTCTCCAGCCAAGAGAGGACATCTGTCAAGTGCTAATAGGACATAATCCCTCCTTGAAAGGCATAAAGACACATTCAGAAAGCTACAAAGTAATGATGACTCCTTCCTGAGGAGCTCCCAGGGAATATCACAGGCCTGAAACACACCTTTCAACAGGAAAATAAAGCACACCACCAGGAAAAAAAAAGAATAGAGGGAAAGAGGGCTCTCTAAGGGAAGGGTCCACCTCTTCAGATTAGATCATGCATTTATTTATTCATTTCACTCAATAAACATTAGTTGAGAAGCTACAATGTTCCAGGTTGTAAGGAAATAAAAAATAATAAGAGACATGGTTCTGGCCCTTGAAGAAACCACAGTCTCATGCCAAGGCAGTCAAGTAAACACACAAGTACAATGGAGCAGGATAAGTGTCATCATACCCTTATAAACAAGTGCTCTAGGAGCACAAAAGTGGGAGAAACCAGTTCCACCTAGAAGGGGAATGTCAATGAAAAGTCACTAAGGAAAAAATTATTTATAGCGAATCTTCAAGTATCAGAAGCTAAAACCATGTTTAAAAGTGTAGAAGTACAAAAGGGCTTGTAAATTCAACTTGACTGAAGTTTAGGATTGATATAAGGCTTGGGGCTGAATGGTGGTCGCATGGTGGGACATGTGATTGAAAATATATTCCAATCCTAGATTGCAAGGGGCTTTCTTCATGGGGAGAAGATGTTTGGATTTTCTCCTAAAGAAGAAGCCCTATAGAGGTCAGTAAGCAGGGAAATAGTATGCGAAGCTCCATATCTGTCATTTACTCAGAGGGCTTATGAAATCAGTCCTTCCCTGTCTTGGGCAAGAAAGTGATAAATGGAACAGAGAAGATGGAAAGGAAGGATCTGACACCACAGAGAAAATCAAACCCAGGACAGGCACTGCCTGAGTTAAGAACCACCTCCTTGAAATGAGGCACAGCTGGAGTAAGAATGAATCCCTGGGGCCCCCATCCTATTCTCTTCCTCTTCCATATGAGGAAAGACAAACAGAGCAGGTGACCCTTGAACTTGCCTACAATTTATCCTCAAGGAAATCAAGATTGGAAGTATAGAGTGCACAGAACTCTCTCAGTCTGCAGGAATACAGAGAGGTACAGAGATGACTACCATTTTCAGGTAGTAGGCTTTGAGCTCCCCTAAATGGCCAGATCTGGGTCTCAGGAATTGACAGGAAAGGGGCACAAGGACAGTAATTAGATAATTCTTCCTAGAATTCCTCACCAAAGAAACCAGGACAAAAAATACCATTATAAACTTGTCGAGTTATAACAGCCCTTTTTCCAAAGTATGGAACACACTGCTACCCAGAGTAAGAGAGGTTGCTGAGGTTGCTGGAGAATGAATCTCTCAATGCCCAGGAAGAAACTGACACTACAGTAAGTCTGAATCAGGGTGTTTTCTCATCCTATTGGAATCTGAATTTATGGTATCTGATCAAAGCTGGTCAGAAATATATAGAAAATCTGACCACGTCGGGCTGGCTGCACCAGGCTCAGTCCTACACTGCTCTGATCCTCCTGGAAAAAGGCAAATGATGGAGAGGAAGGTTAGATGCTTTCCTGCAGCCTGTGGCCCATTATCTTTTGAGAAAGGAAGACCAAGTCTGCTGAAGATGAAAATGGTCTCTCCAGGCAACTGCTCATATCATCCTTCCAAAGGAGCTGGGAAGGGAAAGGGCAGAGGAGGATCAAAGCTTCCATCGGTCCTTAGGGAAGTTTTTCAGTCAGACAAAAGACACTCTGAGAAAAGCATGTCTTATACCTGCTGGGGGTTCGGTCTTGGAAAAGAGCAAGTGAGATACATACTGGAAATCAGACGCAGGGTTTCGAATTGCTACTTGGCTTTTTTTCTCTAAAGTGATAAGCAAGCTTCTTTTCTCAGCCTGTGTACACATATGTATAATCAGTCCCAACTTTAGGGAAAAGTCCACATTAACTGCAGCCTGAGCCAACCTCCCTGCCCCGTACCTTACTGGGAGTTGGTAAACCTTAAAAAGGAATACTGTCTGACTAAAGCCAGACAACTGGCCCCTTAAGAGCACATTTATAATTTATTTATGGCTTAATATTTTCCACTGATAGGATTAATAAATCATGTTTTCATTCAACTTGTTTTCTCTGAGGTATGAATTTCTCTATTTTGATACCAGATCTTAACATGTTTTATTTTGCTTGTCCATTTTCCAGTTCATTTTTGCAGCTACAAGGAGAAATTTATTAGTCTGTATTGCCGCCTTTCTGCTGTCGTGGAGCTGGATTCTCTGAATACCCAACAGTCCCTGAGGGAAGCAATCTCAGACAGCGAGGTTGCAGCTGCCAAACAAAGACACCAGCAAGTGTTAGATTTCATTCAGGTAATGGTTTGTTTTTTCTGATGTAAAAGGAAGGAAGAAGAGGCAGGGTGGGAGGGGTGAAAACCAAGCATGGGAAAGATCAGCACTCTGGACTGATTCAAAGATCACAGTAGGCAAGTAGCCCATTGAGTTGGTTAAAATGTAGAGCTCAGGGAAATGTGACTTTTTTTTTTAATTAAATCACAGCTGTGTACATTAATGCAATCATGGGGGACAATGTGATGGTTTTACATACAATTTGAAATATTTTCATCAAACTGGTTAAGATAGCCTTCATGGCATTTTCTTAGTTATTGTGTTTAGACATTTACATTCTACATTTAGTAAGTTTCACCTGTACCCTTCTAAGATGCACTGTAGGTATGGTCCCACCAATTACCCTCTCTCCATCCATCCTCCCCTCCTCTCCCTTGCTCCTTTCCCCATATTCTTGTGCTATAATTGGGTTATAGCCTTCATATGAAAGCTATAAATTAGTTTCATAGTAGGGCTGAGTACATTGGATACTTTTTCTTCCATTAAGAAGAATATGTTCCAGCTCCATCCATGTAAACATGAAAGAGGTAAAGTCTTTTAAACAAAAGCTTAAGAAAAAGTTACAGCAAAATCTTTACTAAGAACTGTATCAGCCACCATGGTAATTAGTGGTGGCTTTCTGTACTGGAGAGAAAAATCACCTCAAGAAGTAGTGACCAGAGTATTATTCTTCTCTGATAGGCCACTGATAATTTCGACAGAAAGAAAAATTGTATTAATTAACTCAATATATCAGAGGGGAAAAAAACGATTTATGTTAACCCAAATCAGGTTAGACCTAAGATTCCTTGTGATTTGGACATCTTTCCAGGACAGTTGAGACTTTGATACGTAGCTACTAAGGTTAAAAAAAAGTGTTCCCGAATACTTAGAGATCTAAAAATAGATCTGCCATTCGATCCTATAATTCCTTTATTAGGTATATATCCTGAAGACCAAAAATCACATCATAATAAAGATATTTGTACCAGAATGTTTACTGCAGCCCAATTCATAATTGCTAAGTTGTGGAAGAAGCCCAAATGCCCATCGACCCACGAATGGATTAATAAATTGTGGTACATGTATACTATGGAATACTATGCAGCCTTAAAGAAAGATGGAGACTTTACCTCTTTTGTGTTTACATGGATGGAGCTGGAACATATTCTTCTTAGCAGAGCATCTCAAGAATAGAAGAAAAAGTATCCAATGTACTCAGCCCTAATATGAAGCTAATTTATAGCTTTCATATGAAGGCTAAAACCCAATTATAGCACAAGAATACAGGGAAAAGGGAAAGGGAGGGGAGGGGCAGGGGGAGGATGAGAGGAGGGAGGGCAATTAGTGGGATCACACCTATGGTGCATCTTAGAAGGGTACTGGTGAAACTTATTAAATGTAGAATATCAATGTCTTCATATAGTGATTAAGAAAATGCCATGAATGCTATGTTTAACAGTTGGACCAAAATATTTCAGATTGTATGTGAAGTCAGCACATTGTGCCCCATGATTGCACTAATATACACAATTATAATTTAATAAAATTATAAAAAAAAAAAAGATTTGTTAACACAATAAAATAAAACGAAATAAGTATGTACTACCCAATCATTTTCCAAAGTATTGAACTAATTCATAATTTCATCCAACTATCAGCATTTTATTTGTATAGCCAATATTTTTAAGTATTCATTTATTTAGTTTTCGGTTCCTATCAATAACATTAATACTCTAAAATTACAAGTACAGGAACTCAAAGCTATGTTTGATTCTTTGTTTATGAGCACTCAGGATTTATTCAAGGCATTTTTAACTTATCAGACTAATCAAATAATTGGTGTTATTACAACAAAATTTACATAGACATTATGAGGAAAAGCAAAATACCAGCTGAAATGCAATCTATTGATAGTCTGAGAGAATAGGAAACATTTGATTAACAGTGTTGGCACTTTGGGGGTTGTTTAACATTGCTACAATAGATAGACAGTGATAATTTTCCCTAAAATCACTTTTGTTGGATTACTTAAAAGTATTCTTTACAATTCATTAAAAGAAAAAAGAAAATTACCTTTTTACAGAGTATACACTGTGAAGAAATGAGGGCTGAGTTCAGAGCCATCCTTTAGGAAACACTAACAAGTAAGCTGAAGAAGAGAACCCAGAAAAACAGCTGAAAAAAAGATTCAGGTTGGAAGGGTAATCAAAAACAAACAGACAAACAAAAAGGATTATGCTAAAAAGAAAGTGCTCTATGCAAATATGAATGTAGTGAAGGTTAGTACTCTTCTAATGAGTATGTGGAATAACATGAAAGAGTTAAGATGGTAGGCTGGAAAAGGAAAAAAGGTAAGGAGATGTCTTGCTAGTAGATGAAGATCATTGGTGCACATCTGTAAATGTAGAAGACAGTGGGAATGAATGGAAAGAAATGAGTCTAGTTGCCATGTGTAAACTGCATTTCCTTAGGGGATCTCCAGATAAATATTGGTTTTCATTCATGTACAAGGCCCTTTCCTAAGTTGCTTTCTTCTTATTATTTTAAGGTATGAAATTTCTGCATGCTCCAGAAATCCATAAGGTTGTTCCAAAATGCATGTTTATAAAATCTAGCTGCAAATCTCATTCCTCTGCTCAAAGATCCTTTAGCCTCAGGATATGGCTGCTCAGCCCAGCTCTGATTTCAAAACTTGCTTTTTACTTGTCTCCAGCATAGCCTGATTTGTCACCCAGAACCGTCACATAAGTGACTTTGCCTGTGAACTTCCATGTGATTTACTGTCTCAAAATGCTTCTTCTCTTTTTTTCTATAAACACATATATTTTTAATAGATTATATCTTTAGAAGTTTTAAGATTACAGAAAAATTGGGTAGAAAGTAGAAAAAGTTCCCATATACTTTCCTCAACACCTCACATACGGTTTTCCCCATTTTAACATCTTGTATTAGTGTGGTACATTAGTTACAACTGATGAGCCAATACATTGTTATTAATTATTGTCCATATTGTCACATTATTTCATGCTTTGTATTGTATCTTCTATGATTTTTGGTAATTGTATAATGACATACATACACAATTACAGCTTCACACAGAATAATTTCACTGCTCTTCATAACCCCTGTTCATCCCTCCTTCCAAAAATTGGCAATCACTGATTTTTATACTGTTCCCATGGTTTTTTCTTTTCCAGAATGTCATATAGCTGGAGTCATACAGCTTTTCAGATTTGCTTATTTACTTGTCAATACGCATTTAAGGTTCCTCTGTATTTTGTCATGACTTGATAACTCAATTCTTTTTATTGCTGAATAATATTTCATTTGATATTTTGGTTACTTGCAAGTTTTGGAAATTATGAACATATTTACTATAAACACATACATGGACATATCTTTGCATGGATATATTTTCAACTCATTTAGTAAATGCCCAAAGCATGATTGCTAGATCATATGTTAAAAGCATATTTAGCTTTGTAAGAAACAGTGTTCTAAGCCACTATACCACTTCACTTTCCCTGAGCAGTAAGTGAGGGGGAGTTCCTGCTCCCCACACCCTCAGCAGAATTTGGTATTGAATTTGTGTCATTTTGATAGATGTGTAGTGCTATCCCATTGTGTTAATAATTTTAATTTACAATTGTCTAGTAACATATGATGTTGAGCATCTCTTCATATACTTATTTTCCAACTACATATATCTTCTCTGGTGAAGTATCTACACAGATCTTTTGTTCACTTTTAACTGGGTTGTTTATTTTCTTATAGTTGAGTTTTAAGAGTTTTTTGTACATATTTAACACCAGTGCTTTAACAGATATGTGTTTTGCAAAATTTTGTTCCAATCTTTGGTCTGTGTTTTCATTACCCCAAAAGTGATTTTCTCAGGGCAGGTTTTAGTCTTAATGAAGTGCACTTAACAATTTTTCTTTCTGGACGGTGCTTTTGCTGTTGGATCTAAAAAGTCTTCCCTTTACCTAGGGTCAGCTAGATTTTCTCCTATGTTATCTTCTACAATGATATTTTATCATTTTACGTGTAGATATATAATCCTTTGAGTTAATTATTGTGAAAGGCATAGGTTCACAGTAATTCTAGATTTCTTTGGCATGTGAATGTCTAGTTGTTCTAATTCCATTGTCGAAGAAACAATTTTGCTCCATTGTTTTTCCTTTTCTCCATTAAAACACCAATTGACCATATTTATGTGAATCAATATATGGGTTCTCAGTTCTGTTTCATTGATCTATTTTACATATTTTCACCAGCCACTCTGTCTTGATTATTAATAGTTTTACAGTAAGTCTTAAATTCAGACAGTGCCAGTACTCCAGCTTTCTTCTTTTCCTTAAATATTGAATTGACCATTATGGGTCTTTTGCCTTTCCATATTAACTTTAGAAATAGTTTGCCAACATCCATATAACAATTTTCTGGGCTTTGATTGGGATTATATTAAATATACAGATCAAGTTGGGAAGAACTTATATATTGACAATATCAACACATGTGCAATCATTGCATCATGTCAAGTAAAATCTTCAAGTTTACCTATTTTGTAAACCACTGAGGAGAAGCATGGAATACTAGAAAATTTCTAATATTAAATTCAAAAGAATTGAATTTAGAGCTGTCATCATAATAGATCTGATAATTAAGTTTGAAACCTGGCACTGTGTGCTTATGTTGGCAGGACTGTATGAACTTGGCAAGGTTTTATAACTTCGGTGTGTCAGCGTCTCACAGCTGCATTCATCGACATGTGGCAATGTCTTGCTGAATGTTGTTCATATCGATGCATGTTTTTGTGTGATATATGACGACATCTCTGATGGTCATTCCAGAGAAATAGTTCCAAAATTGCTTTGAAAGGTGGCGGACTAGGTCTTGGCATTGGTGCAAAGCTTCCCAAGGGGACTTTGCAGGTGACTATAGTGATATCTAGCAATGAGGTATGTGGCACTTTTTCTAAGATGAGTTAGAGGACTAAGTTGTCAGACCTCTATGCTTGAACATTTGGGTAGGATGGAATACTCGCTAATAATACCTCAGCAGCCTAAGCAGCCCCTTGTTCGAAAAGCTATTCTTTCCTGTTTTAAAATCTCATTAGAAAGGAACACAATTCCTTATTACCCCCATCCCTGTCTTTCACTGACTTTAGAGGTATAGCTAGAATTAGTTATATCTAGTTGACTAGGGTGGGGATGGTAACAAGATTGCACCAAGGTTAAATCACTTGAGTACTAAAATAATCTCAGATTTTGCTATTTTTTGAAGAAATAAATAATATGAGAAATAAACTTAAAAAGAGCTTTAGCAGCATTTGAAAAGCATTTAGTGGTCACTCTCTGCAGCCCCTACGTCAGCATTGGGAGATTTTGAACTTGACAGTTTTATATTCCAAATTCCTAAAGAAGGTACGTGCCCACTGAAAAAAATATATACCACGTTTCTTCTTTCCCTGTGAAGAAAGATTATTATGATGGATATAGCTAAAATAAAAGTCCTAGAACTCCCGCTTTCTGCCAACATAATAAATCAGATGGTATGTCCACATCACTGGGAAAATAAGGATCACCTTTGAGAACTGAAAGGTGAATGTACATTGAATGTTTTACTAACTTATTTCAATGAGTGTTTGAAAGGAGAGTAAATTTTTATAAGCTTAATTAGGAAGTAACTTAGAATTATAATTACTCTTCCAGATGTAGACCCATTATTAGAACAATTTAATTCAGTTCAGGAACCCCTTATGTGCCTTAGGAAAACACATGAATAAGAAACAGTTAGCAAAAAATCTTATTTTAGAAAAAAGGAAAAAAAAGAAAAAAGACTATAAATGTATTTTTTACTAAACTTTATACTTAAAATAGTAAAGATGACAAATTTCCTATGTGTATTTTACCTCAATAAAAAGAAAACAAATCCTATAAAAATATATGCATTAGGTCTTGAGCATGTTAGGATAGTTCCCCAATTGTAGGCTAAGTTACTGCACCCTCATTCTCTACATTTACAAAAGAGAAAATGTTTGGTAAACATCTTTGTATTTTCCAACAATACAAACTGCACTTGATAACCTGTTAAAATCTATTTATAGATGTCCTAAAAACCTCTAATCATTTAATTGCTTTCCCCACCCACAAAGAAGGGTGTCTGATAGAGACAGGATAGCAAGAAAGCAGCTCTGGCCTCTATGCATGTAAGATTCAATCTAAGTCAGTGGTTCCCAAAGATCCCTGGTATATCAGAAAGTTGTGTGGTGCCAGGGACGAGGCCAACAAGGTCTCTCTTCAGGTTTGAAAACAAAATTATATCCTCTTTTGCAAATTAAAAAGTAGTTTTCGATTTGCTGAGAAATCCTAGCAGAGTCCAAGCAATCTACCATAGAACAACAGGTGACCATTGAAGTCAAGCCCATAATCATGAATGATGAACTTTATGCATGAAGACTGTATTTTAATTGTGAAAATTACAGAGATATTCGGGCGGCACCTGTGGCTCAAAGGAGTAAGGCGCTGGCCCCATATGCCGGAAGTAGTGGGTTCAAACCCAGTCCCAGTCCAAAACAGCAAAAAATAAAATAAAAAAAATACAGAAATATTCTAAAGTAGAAATAGTACATATGAAACAAGTCCCTGTCTGGTACAGAAAGTACTCATGGGTTCATTGAAATACCAAACTCCATGTGCCAGCTGTTATTCAACCTTCCATCAACACAAACCAGTGGACCCATGAAGGTTCTCTGTGATCAGTTGCCCAACGAAGAGATGAATTAAACTTGATTTTCACATGACTTTGCATAGTATTCTGGCATCACTCATACAGATGTGAACTGCTGGGATACTGTATTTCCACTAATGGTTAAGAAGGTAATTACTGAGAAAAACTTCAAAGTGGACGTCTGATTACCTGCTTCACATGTAAGAAGAAATAGTCTATAGTTATGCTCTCTGCTTTAGCCCAAAGTCATTGATAAATGTTTGGACTAGATGCTTAGACATTTTTAAGAAACAATATTAGAAGATTGTTGACAATTGACATGATGGTTTGGAAAAAGAAAAGGGATTTGTGTGGATCACTGAAATGGACTCATTTATTAAAAAAAAATAGATCATATGTTTATGCACAACAATAAGTTTCATTTTGTATGATGATCATAATAGTCAAATGTAAAGACAAACCACTCTGAGTGTGGTGATCACCATGCTTCTCAGTCACTTTAGTGCACTCCCAGTGAGCTCATGGAAATGCATCCTGAGTGATAGGAATAGAATCTATGGATGGGCTCACACGATGGGCATACTCTTATCAATTAAACCTATCACTAAGTGCTCATTTTTCCCTTTATGGATTTCGACAATATGGTTCCTACGATGATCCTCAAAAATTGTAGTACTGGAAGAGCTATATAGCTACTTGATAGCAAATTAGCTACATTAGAACCATGAAATTTGGATCAACATTTTTCTTCATGGAATAAACATTTATCCAAATTGTATAATTTTATTCCTCACCTATCATCATTCTTTTATAGCAGCGAAGCCTAGTTCAACTAAATTCCTTACATGTAGTCATAGTATAACATACAACATTGACTGAAGTAAGCAACTCTACATGTAAGAAGTAAAGCAATGTTTTTACCCTCAAGGTCTCACCATGTACCATATCACACCAAAGAGGCTGACCTTATAAAAAGATGAAGTTACCTACAGTACCAACCGCTGTAGCACTAAATACACAGTACTGTACGCTCTCAGCCAGTAACTGTTAAACACAATTCTAATAGAACTAAGTGATATAAGTGGGAACCATGAAGTATGTAATACACCTAAATCCTTACTTGCATTGTTTTCTTCTCAAAACAGCTGCTTAAGAAGTATGATGCCCAAGGAGAGTGCGTCTCCTCTGAGAGACACATCAGTGGTTCCACTGAATTGGGAGTAGAGATTTTTCTGGCCTATTAGGGCTCTTCATACCATTAAGTGAAACAGGAGGAAAGAAAAATGTATTATTGCATTTGGTCTGATAATTCTCTTGGACTATAAAAGAAAAGGGGGTGCCATAACACAACAGGGACAGAACGTGGTAGAGATGGTACCCAAGTAATCCCTAAGGCTTCTCCTTGTACTAACATGTGCAGTTTAATTGTGTTACAATTTAATAGAACACTATATTGACCCTACACAGACAGAGCTACAAAAGGTCAGATCCCTCATGAAAGCAGATAAAGAATCCTACCAGCTGCGATGCCGGCTGAACTACAAAGGAGCATAAAATGTGCAGTGAAAGAGAAACATTCTAAATATTAGCCCAATCCAGAGACGAACCTGTGTGTGCACCATGTAAGTTTTCAGCACTGAGAACAGCTCTGGCATCTTCCGGGGCCTTCTCTTTATTCCTTGACCACAGTTTCCTTAGTGTAAACTGTCCACACTACTTTTCAACTTGTCTTTCCTGTCTCGAGGCTTTACCTATCAATAAATAACCAAATTCTGAATGCTTAAATTGTTATTCTTCATTTATTTACATCACAAAATCAGTATTAATTAATTAATTTTCTCTATTAGATACAAAATGAATGCCTCATAAATGATGGACAAAATTGAATAAATCAATAGAAGATTATTTTGTAGATTAAAAGAGTGAAATCAAAATCTATGAAAATCCAAGAAAGAGATGATATCAGTAATATAAAGTGTCCAGAAATACAAATCTAAGTTTCTTTTTGTTTCCCATTTTAAAAAGTTGCTTTGTTGATAGAGTTACAGACTACTCACGGTTTTTGCTCAAATAATCAAGACTATTTTAAAGTTTTATTTAATCCTCTTTTTAATTAAGTACTGAGCATTCTGCCCTTACAATGTTAAATTCTTTGTACAATTGAACTATATTCAAGCCAATAATTTCATTTTGATAGTTGTGTCCCCAAATCATTTGCCAAGAATTTGCATTTACATTTCTCAAAGAGGAATAAATAATTTGACCATGCATGAATTGTGAGGGTTTCAGCTTCTAGTTCTTCTGCTGAATTTATTTTTGTTGAATTATTTTATTGAGGCATAAAGTGAGATGGATGGATTCAGTCAATCCTAACACAATGTCTTATTGATGATTTTCAAATTAATAATATACTTCCTATTTTATTACTTTCAAAGATCACTAGTGCCATTAAGTGACAATACATTTTGACAGATTCATCCATTAAAGAAAGATTATCATCTCCAAGACTAGAGTTGTGTTAATACACATTTAAAAGACACAGACTACAAAAATTAAGTTCAGTGCTTAAAAACAAAATTGTTACAAGGACTGAAAATGAAGCCTAATTTAAAATATTCTGAATGTAAAAAGCAACTTTCTTAAATACAATACAGGGAGATATAATCAAACACATGCACAGAGGTTAAAAAAAGAAGTTAGACATCACATTATCACAATGCAAATACTTTATTCTATGATTTATAAAATCTTCAGAAACTAATATCATCTCTAATTCTTAAAGGGATGCAATATATTTTTGGTGAGTAAATGAATATGAATAACTACAGTGAGAAAATCAAATGAAAGCTTGAGTCATTTTTATTAATTTTTACGTTTTGATTGACTAGTTTATAATATTATAGGAACATACTGCCGAATCTGTAATTTCTGCCTTTCTAAAAATTTTATGTCAAAGCCAGACTCATTCAAATTCTGTTATCACTATTATATAACATTTTCTCATTCCTCTGTGTTTCTGATAAAATAATGTAACAGAGTTTTAAAAGTTGAGATAATTTTATTTTTGTAGTTGATCTAGGAAAACAAAAGGGATCATACTATCAGGAAATTACTTTACCCACATTTTTCTTCAATCAGTCAATAAGAAATTGCCAAGTAATATTTTTAAATACCTGTTCTATATTATGAAGTTATGCTGATAAAGAAAATAAAAATAAATCATTTGTAAACAATGATTTTAATTTATTGGGAAATTTGAAATATTTTAAGCAGTTTGTATTTGTTTTGTATGTAATATTCTAGAGCACAGATAAATGGTAGTCAATTATCTGGCTTCAATAAATAGGAGCAAATCTTTTCCTTTTTCATTTTTATTTTAACAGATTTAGGGAGTACAAGTTGAATTCTGTTGCATATATAGAATAACGATGACATCTGGGCTTTTGGTGTATCCATCCAGTAGAGAGGCAGGTGTGTAGGCTTGTTCTCAGGCCCTGCACAGCTGATGTGGTGTGGAAGATCGCGTAGTGGGAGTGGAGCCGCTTGTTACAACCAAGTTATTTTTGTTGTTTTTACTGATAGCTGCAATAAAGTGGGTAAGTTGGTCCCCATTCCTACAGCTGCCTGTAACAGGCTGGTAGGTATTGTCCTAACTGCACTGAGAAGAGCTTGGTATCCCCTATCCCTTCCAGGCCAGTTAATTGTTACACCCATGTCAACTTGAACTTGGATCAAGAGCGAAGCAAAGCGGAGCATTAAACTCCCTAAACAGTGCGAGCTGTGGGGTTACAATAAAAGAGGGCGTGTCCTCTTTCAAGCGAATGGCATAGGCAAGAAACCGCGGGAGTTGCATTCTGCTTGCCTCTGGGTCTCAGAGGAGCAGAGAAGTGAGAATTGTCCTAGGTGTGTATAGATCTTGGGCACCCCATTCCTTCTTAGCTGGGTGGGGATACAGCTGCCATTCTTGTCCTGCTGCCCAGCTTTAAACTTCCAAAATGGTCCTATGACCTGTGACCAAGGAAAGTGGGCGGGGCCCCGTCAAGGGAACAGCAGGGCAAGCGTGTGTGTGTGTGGGGAGGGTAGTGCCATCATCTCTCATTTCAGCCTCACAGCAGCCCACTGCCGGACAGTGGGAATTACGCGTGTGTGCAGGAGAGCCTGAGCTCCCTGGTCCACCCTCAATGCGGTAGAGCTGCAGCTGAATCAGCCTAAACTCAGCTGTGGGCAATGTGCTGCTGGCTTTGAACTCCCAACATTGTGCTTTGGGAATGGGACCAGAGAGGTTGTGGCCCTTATCAGGCAGTCTGCGCTGAGGGAAACGAGGAGCTTAGTTCACTCAAGACTTGGTCTCACAGCAGCACTTTCCCAAATGCAACTAAAAAGCCTGGTTTCCCTGCCCTTTTCCAGCCCAGATTTAACCAGAAGGCAGGGCCCAGTCCAATGTCAAACTCTCAAAATGGCACTGATGCAGGACAAGGCGGCCCAACGACCTGGCGCCTTGGCCCTGGTGGTGCTGATGCTGTGACTGATGCAGGAACCAGCTTGCTGGAAGCTCCGACACCTGCGAGGAGACACTGGCGCCTTGCTGTCTCCTTCCGGTGCTCTTCTGGCTAGTACATTTTCATGATGGCCCTTACTGTCTCCTCCTAGTGCACATCTGACTGGCCAATGTCATGTCAGTTTCCAGAGTCTGGGTCTTCATTGGACAGCTGGCTGTAACTGACTAAGACCCATGCCCTAAGAAGTTCCTGCAAAACAACCCGCAGGACTATATAAACTCCTGACCAGAGAGCTCAGACCTATACCTCTGCTGGACCTTGGAGAAGGAGTAGGAGAGCTTGCTCCCCTCCTGGGTCCTCTCTGCCTGGAGGTTTGGTTTTTCTGGTACTTGTACTTCTTGTTTCCTATAAATAAATCCTGACTTGCCACTACTCCTGTGGTCCATAATCGCCAGACCAAGAACCTGAAATTCTGGCATCAGCACCTTGGATCTGCATCCAGAAAGGCTTGGGCCTCATCCAGGCAAGCAGTATGGGCTAGAAACTGTAGGAAATTCTGTCTTCTCACATCTCAGTCACAAAAGCAGGCCAGAGAGGGGTGATAGGGACCTTTCCAGGGGTGCACGGGAGGGCCTGGGCTCCTCCTCCTCATCTTGGAGCCACACCATGACTTCAGCACACGTGGGGTCTTTGGTATCTCGGCTCTCAGAACCGCAACTGGCTGAAGCTGCTGCAGGCTCAGATGCCGGTGGGATTCCACAAGGTGTCCCTTTCTGGAGCAAATCTGTGCAGTCTCCAAGCTTCCTGTGTTAGGCCTGAGTGTCAGAAGATGGGGTGGGGGTGGGGGGTTCTCTTATACCCAACATTATGGAAGCTTATCTCAGAAACAAGGTTGCCCTGAGCCCCCTCCTTACCCAGTTACGGTAGCTCCTGGTGAATCCTGGCATTTTCTGCCAGACAATCAATTTGAAAAGTGAGAGTCTGTTTACCCTTCGCATCCTGTCTGTGGAGGAGACACACACTGCCTATGTCTAGTCAGTCGTCTTGATCCTGTCCCAGAGCAAATCTTTAATGCCAATTTTCTGAGATTAAAATGCTAAGAACTTTAGGGTAACATTTTGCTATTATTAAAATTACAAAGGACCATGATTGCTTAGGACCTATGAGATCTGAGACTAATAATTACTTTTCTATATCTTATATTGCTTTATCCATTCACACCTGTAGTTTAATAATCAAAGAATTGGCATCAGTCAAACTTTAAAACTCTGGTTTTACCCCTAGTGGTTTATTCTATGTGACACTTATTTTTAAGTGCCATTCCTCAGGAGCAATCTCTAGTTATTGTTTTCAATGTCATATTTGGTTCATTAATGAAGTTTTTTAGCATCAAATGCTCACATCCCCCCACCCCCAGTCAGGAATAGACAGGTTTCTCATTACTGCCATAAATCGAAGTATAAATAAGAAAGAATTCAAATTAATTGATAGACAAATATGGATAGCCTTCTCATGCATTCTTTATGAAGACATTTTTATTTCCTTCTAAACATTCATAATCCTGTTTTCTCATATCACACCAATAATGGAGAAGAGAAAAGTGTAAGCCTGAGTTGTTTGAGTTGTTACCAGCCTTTTCATTCCCAGCATAGCACTGGTTTAAATAAAAATTTTCTTCTTGTCTCATTTCATCATTTCTACAGTGATACTGAATTTTAAATGTTCCAGATCAGTGGTATTTATTACTGCAAAGTAAATGTGGCTTGCAGGTTTAACATCCTGTTTTAATGTAGATATGAAACTATAGGTAACAGCAGATGGAGACGCTGGAAATGTTTCCACTACATATTTTATTTGAGCAACACATTTATCATTATGGCTTATAGTACTGCTATAAAAATTAAAAGATTTTCCCTAAGACAGGTTTCAAATGTCTCTAGGTATTTTGACTTTTATGTAGCTTTAAAGTAGATGAAAAGAATGGAAAACTATAAATTCCTTTGTTGCTACTAATCAAAAGGGCTCATAGTGAAGTGTCAAAATTATTATACCTCAAATATATACATTTTGACTTATGATGTAACTGTGACTAAATGCCTTATTTTGTCATTGATAATGTTTTTATAAATATCATACAATATTTTTTATACATTTCAATTGGAAAGTATATTGTAATTTCACTGTAGTATAAGGATGGTACCCTACATCGCTGTTTTCAAAAAAGAAATAAAAGAATGACTATAAAGAATCATTAATAAATCTGTAAAAAGTACTTACAAACTCTTGATAGAGCTGCAGGTCACCTGTAGAACTTAATTATTTTATGTTAGTGTTTAAATTCCTTGTTTATACTGGCATAGGTGAATAAACTGGTAAAGTTAAAAATTTCCTATGCATGCTATTTCTCTAAATAATATGATTACTACATCAACTATGTAGTGGCTGAGCAGAGCACGTGGTACTAGCTCTCTCTTATCTGTGAATAGCATTCTTAGAAAATTTGAGTATTAGCACATTAGACTTCTAACAAGTGTGAATATGCCCAATCAGGAAAGAATGAAATATCCAGGTAGAGTCAGGGTTCCAGAGAAAATATAGACTAAAGAAAATAGGTGTACTACTTGGCATTCCCATTTGTCCCTTCAGATTCACTCTTGGCCCGTTTTTATCCCACTCTCTGACATGTTAACGTACATCAGACCTCCTGTGCCCTCTACTTCCAGCTGGGAAGACCCAGGGGAATTTGGGAGGAAGAATGAGAAAGAGGTCAGGGCTTTAATACCCTTGGTTCTCTTCCTTTGAAGTCATCTCAGACAGGCTGGCTGTACCACTTGGAAAAAAGAGAACAGCTGCACTCAGTAGCCTGTTCTATTCAACTTCTGCTGGTTGCTAAATTCTTCCCTACTTCTTATCACCTTTATACCTATGGAGACTAACACTTGCTTCTGGTAGCAAGCTCCTGAAATTCTGTATTATCCTTACTGGTTTTTCAATACTCCAGCCATTTATTTTTAACTAGGCGCTCTGTAAATAAATGCTCTTCAAATTAGCTGCCTTTCAGTAGATCTCCAATGTACATATTTTCTGTTGTCTAATATAACAATGGAAACCAGGAGTATCCTAGGAAACATATCTTTAAAATGGAACTTCATGATTTGGTTAGTCAAATATTATAATCCAGGTCTGTGGAAAAATGAGACACAAATAGCTTATGGTATATGGTGGCTAGTTGCAGTGCACACATGACTGAGGAGCATGTGTAGAACTCACAGTAAGGGTTAAACTTGCAGCACAAATTAAATGTTCAACACCCCAGGTCTCTGCTTAGGGCACTGATGGGGAAGAAGCAGGACCCTGAAACATTGAAAAGGGTGATTAAACAGACATGTAAAGAGCTGAGGATTTTGAAACTTCAAATTCCCCTCGCCTTCTTCCATCCAAAAAAACATTAGTCCATCCTCAAGAACTGGTTGCACCTGCAGCAATTAGCATCATACAATGATAAAATTATTTGTAGAACTACCTCCTCCTCCTCTCCTTCCTTCCAGATCTATAACAATGATTATATCACAACAAATTCCGGGCAGTGAGGCACACAGTTTTTATAGAAGAGAATCTATAACACCAAGTGAGTTAAAAATCCCTTACAAGTCTAAACTGGTGAGAGTCTGGGGATTATGTGTGGTAGTTCATTCTAAGTGTATTAGACCACAGATATAATTTAGGATTCATTAAGTTCTAATTAATTGGCTTGTATACATGCTTATCAATTTCAGAATTTTTTGTGTAGTCTTGACCACTCATGCATGGCATTAATATTCTGTGAGGCTGGCTAATCTAAGCCTTCTCTCAACAAAGAGTTATAGTTAAAGAGGTTGAAAAGCAGAAACTTCCTTGTTGTACTCTTAAAATAAAAGAGTATTAAAGAGTATTAATTCTTAAGGAAATAGAGTTAGAATGAATCTAATAGACTGTCCTCAGCCATTGCCTAGCCTCAGCCTCTTGGAATGTCTGAGAAGACAGCCCCTCAACAAAATATTAAAAATGCCTTTGTCACGCATAAACATTCTTGATGACCTCTCTGGTGGTTATACTCCGTATGGCACAGATATAAGTGAGAGATGTTTCAATGAAAATTGTCTCTGAGATCTCAATGCTAATAAAGGGTTCTAAAGTGCTTGGATGCAGGTGGAGAGAAGGTGTATGCCACTATACAATACACCACAGAAAGAAAATGTTCACAGTGTTGTGACACAGAAATTTGTGGCAATTGTTAATTACTCATAGACCCAGAAATGAAATAAATTCATCCATAGAAGTCCATTTACTTGCTTCATGACATACATAGGATGATAAAGTCCAGATTTTTAGGTTAAAAACTAATCCACTTACCATTTTAGAAAATCACAGCTTATTACACCTAAATCAGTATAAGACTCAGAGCCCACTTCCTAATAAAGGTTGAGGCTGATCAGTTTAACAACAACAACAATAAAAAATCTGTATTGGGTTCCCCAAATATACTACTACCATTTATCAGATACAGAAAAGAAAGTAACCATACTTCTGAATTTATTAGTGCCTGATTTTGAACTCATGCTTGTCCTCAGAGATCAAAAATATAATAATGTTCCACTAGTCAGAGTGAGCCTAGGATTTTTCTAGAAGTACTTTCAAACATACAGTAGAAATTAAATCTTTGAGTAGGCAGAATTCTCATATCAATTCCCTAATATATGAAACAAAGACTATTAAGGCTGGAAGAACCAAAGTAAAGCATCTGTATCTGTCCCCTCCCTGCAGATAGTAAACCAAAATGCCACATCCCAGGAGAACAGAGATTAGTGCTACCATCAAGAATTTGAAAAGTACAAGAGTTATGTTTCCTGGCATAACACCATGTAGCTAACCTGTTTAGTCAGTGCAAAAGCCTGCAGGGTCACGGAAAATGACAGTATTTAAAACTTAATCAGGTACTGATGCCTGTCACAGCTATGGGTCCAGATGGAGTATCTTTACAAGCACAACTCAAAACAGGTTTTAGCACCTGCTATGTAGCAAATAATTTATTTTCTATTAAAGGCAGTAAGCAAAATTATAAGCAGGTTGCATTTACATGTCAAAGACGATGATATAATTTTCTGGCTTGCCAGAGGGCTGCCAACCCATCAGCTTACTTTTACAATACAGTATATAGGAAGTGAGTTTGCTAATTATCCGGCATTCCAGAAAAGTTACTTAGTGATCTAAATGACCAAGTTTTATTAATGCCTACTTCAGTTCATCTTAACATTTATCTCTTATCATTAATAATTTTATAATTAAATGGCTCAATTTCTTCCTGATTATTAAAATGCTGAAAGACTTCTTTGTCAAAGGTCCTAATAATATTGATCTAAAATCTTCATTCATTTACTATGACAGGAAAATAGATATTTTACAAATTAAAAGTCAAAGGAAAAATAAGATTCTCAAGACCAGTAAAAGAAGAATGTCTATTTATAAACTGATTATTTTAAAACCTCTCTTTTAGCTTATGAATCTGAAAGAAAAGCCCTCTGTGTTTCATTAAAAATAGCACAGATAAAGCATATGAGAAGCTGTCATTAAGGATCTTTTCCCATTTTTTTTCTGGTAGTTCCTTGATCTTGGAATTTCTTTGTTACTGATTTCTTTTCAATTCACTTTCAATGTACCCTTAAGTAAAGAGAAAAAATATATTCTTATTGTCTGATATATGGCAAATTAAAATTTATTAATTTATAATAATGATTATTTGGCTTATACTGTGCATGTAGTTTAGGATATGTCAATGAAAAATAAGCCATACTCTATAAAATAATTTTAAAAAGTTTATTCTGAGCTAAACATGAGGACCAGGACCCAGAGCCACACTCCTGAAGTCTTGAGCAAGTGTGCTTGTTAGGGTAGAGTTACAGTTTGGTTTTATACATTTCATGGAGACTAGAATTATGAGTAAAGTCATAAATCAATACATAGAAGTCATATATTGGTTTGGACAAAAATAATTGGAACATCTCAAAGCAGAGGGCTTACCGGTTATAGGTGGATTTAAAGATTCTTCAGTTAACAATTATCTCAAAGAGTTGGGCTTTGTCTAAGAGAACAAGAATCAGCAAAAAGAAATGCTTGAGTTAAGACAAGGGCCTGTTAATCACAGACAAACTTGCCAGGCAAATCCCCAGACTTAAGTGTTTTGATGTATCTATTGAGGACCTGCAGGTGTATCTTCAACAGACTTAAGCCTATTACTGAGTCACAAAAACATCACTAAGAAGAGGGGGCATGTCTAACCACCTTTCTCATAGCCAACACTTAGTTTTAGGGTGCGGTATCCCCTTGGCTAAGAAGGGGCCCAGTCGGTCATCTGCTGGAGGTGGGGAGCCTTAAAATTTTATTTTAGTTCATAGATAAGTAGTAAGGCAAGGCAGAAACACAAGAGAAACTATTCAAAGCTACTTTCTGCCCTTGAACTTCTTAGAACCTAGTAACAACTTATCAAATGCCTGCTATAAGGTAAATCTCTAACCTCCGAGCAATTAAACCCCCAAGTCCCACAAGCGTGCATACACATGTGCACGTGCAGCATTTAATTCTGCAGATTGCCGTGCCCTGGCTCTGTTCTCCTTCAGATGTGAAGAGCCAGAGCTACTCTCTAGCCTTAGAGCTCAGCACAAATCCCCAGGCCCTGTATATAGAACAGCAGATAAGCCTTACCTGGGATTTTAGAGATCATTTTTGCGTAGCCCCCTTGGCTATTTCACCTACTCAGAAGTGCCCTTTGGCGCTTGGGCTGTTACCTAGCCTTGTGCTTTGAGAAAAGCTTAACTGCTGCTGAAAAGAAAAAAGATAATAATAATAATGGAGAAAATGAATGAAAGGTTGTAACAGTGTTTAATAAATTTGCAGCTAAAAAATGACCCTTCACTTGGTTTACATAAATTTAATGTTTCTTGTGATTAGGAATTTAAATGAGTTTGTCTCCTTAAGAATGTATTCAGATTTCTAGGTCAGCTAATCAAATTCCTGAGGGTTCTTCAGCAGATATCACCAATTTCTATAAATTTTCCCTGAAAAATAAATTTATTTGACTCATTTCTATTATCAAAAATTAAACTTGAAGGCTTTAATAAGTGGTTATATTCTAGAATCTAGTTTTAGGAGTCATCAAACTGATACACGCATTAAAAAGATATGCCATATCTCATAATGGCCAAAGTACTGTTCTTAAGCCATTTAACATAAGTCATTAAATAGAGATTTTAAGGTATCCACGAAGTTGTGTGGCGCCCTAAATGTGGGAACATGGAGGTAACAAGAACTCAGATCACTCTATTTCCAGGAGCTAGAATAAAATGCCAAAAGGATCTAAATCCTAAGATATTTGGTTGTTCAAATCCAGAGAATAAACTATTAAAATACAATAGAACTATGAAATAATCAACCTTGAATTATCACTTATTTCTTTCTGTACCAACAAAATATGCCCCTACAAATGATAAATTCTTCTTTCATATACGATTCTAATCTTTTGGCTCAGATCAAGAATAAAAGACAATCCTAAATTGCATTGACAGTTTGCAAATGAATACAAGGATCAAATTGCTAAGTTGTTCAATGTAGAGCATATTAATAAATATTAGAAAAATGTTAAATATCCTAATTACTGTGAATCTCTGTTTATAAATTTTAAAATTTATCAAAACAAGTCAAGACCACTTTTGAAGTTGTCATTTATTTTTAGATGCTTGGTAAGCATAACCAGCTATAATATTGACAACCACAATAGTAGATATATAATGCCTTTTCTCCCTTCCCTTACATTCTTCCATATATCTCGGTGTTCAACAAATATAAAGATGTCCCCAAATTATCTGTAATATAGCTATCATATTCTACAAAGCTTCTTCCATAATATCCTAGCATTATTATCTCTATTTGGTAGGAATGGATGCACAATAGTAAAGGATTCCTTCACTTATCTATGGGACATATTTTGCTACTGAAGATTCCACATAAAAAAAAAAAGACAAAGCAGCCATTTAAAGACCCCATTGCTTAGAAAAAGGTTCACAAACACACTTTAAATGATTTGAAAGAAAGGAAAAGAATGTATTTTTATGATGATCCTGACTTGTTGAACGTAGAAAAAAACAATAACTTACCATGTATTTATTACTAAAGAAAATTCAAAAGATTGAATTCACAAGTTTTAAAATCACTTCTACTAAGAAGTACAAATGTATATTCAAGGTATTATAAAAGTAGGAATGAGAAGGAAAGAAAACAAATTCAAGGCATTATTGGAGAAGCCAATACATGTAAAACAATGTGATTCGCTCTAATGAAGCTTGGAAGTAAACCAAGCTATGTAAGAAGTCTCAAAATAGCAAATTTGGGATTATATTTTTAAAATCAGTTGGAATGGGAGTTTTCAGTTCTCCTCCCCAAGGGTTGTTCATTTTTAGTTGTCTTGTGTTTAGCAGGTCATACTTAACACAGTTGGTTATTTACTATTAATCTTTTGCATAGAAGCATTGAATCACCAAAAGTTATCCTAGTGAAACCCCTGGACTCTACACATATTCCTTTATTCTCTCATTACTTAAAATCAACCATAATAGTACAGTAGTTCTATTTTTTTTTGCTGACTGGACCGCTGTCATGAGGTGCTCAAAACAGTTTATTGCTATTCTTAATATGCAATTCATGAAATTCTATGACCCCTGGTTAACTCCCTGAAAATCATGATCCTCAATAGAACCTAAATTTTCAAAGACAATGAAAAGATGTTGGCAGGAGTTAATCTTATTTTCAATACTTAGTGCCTAGAGCAGTAGCTTTAAGCATTGGGGGACCCTGTCCAAGAAATCAACTGTTAGTTCATTAGACGTCAGTGTCCTGCACTTGAAGAGTGTTGTCCCAAGGCTAGTAAATAGGCCATTCTATTGCTCTACTAAGTCAGTCGCTTTGGTGGGTTTTTAAGACTAGTAGATATTATGCTTTTGATATTTCTGCCACCTTTGCTATGGGATGGGACTCTGAAACAACAGCTTGTGGTATAACATTATAAATTAGACACTCTACAAGTATTCAGATGGTGGTCATTGGAGGCACTGTGTATAAGAACCAACTCATATCTAATGGAAGTATTTATTGATGAATAAGGGAGAAAATGCTGCTTCTTCCAGGATAGGAGGGTTAAATGTAGTTACCTTGCCATTCATTGATAGTTGTTCTTCTCAAAAGCTTACAATCAGTCTCAGGTTTGGACTAGACATTCAGAGGGAGGTAGTTAATAAACCCTGGTAAAAGGGAAACTGTGCAATTGAGTCCATGCCTAACTTTTATCCTTGCCACTACAGCCACTTCATGTATGGACCCATTGTACCTGATCTGAGGTGACTGAAAGACTGACATCCAGAACTTGTCATCCTGTCCTCGGACTTTGAGATCCTTCTCTTCAATGGTGAACGTTAGAGTGAAACACAAAGGTCTCCATTTTCTGTGTCTTTCTCACAGTTCCTTCCACAACCCTCTTCCTCAGATCTTCCAGTTCCTGATCTTTCATTCTTATTCCCTTATGTGTCTGATCAATCAACCAGCTGCCTTGTTTCCACTGCCAAGATATATGTGTATAATGAACACCCATAGTCCTTTGGTCACTTCTCCACATCATGTGAATGATCACATAAACTACTCTCCATTCTGTCCACTAGGAGGGAGGATTTGCCTTCACCACTGTCCTCAGGGGCCACAATGGAGGAACAGACATGAGCTCCATCTTGTACTGGCATTTTTGAATCAGATCCAAGTACTTTACTCCTCTTTTAGTTAGATGCAGAAAATACTCCGTGGAGTACAATAGAGCAGGGTGTGTCAAACAGAGTCTGGACAACATATTCATGCAAATTTTTATGCCTTCTGGACCTAACGTGGTCCAATGTCATATGTGCAATTGCTATTACACCACAATGGGTTGTTGTACTCACACCTGAACTTAAGACTCAGCAACTCTGATAGTATCCAAGAAATCCCAAGAGGCTGTGATTAAAGCTATTGTTGGCTTAGATTAAAGTAACCTAGTTTATCCATCTGGTTTTTGCATGTACCAAAAAGAAGAAACAGTGGGGAAAATGTTGGTGACCAACATACTTTACTTTTTGAAATTTTTGATGGTAAAGAGTTTAAAACTTATTTTATATTTTGTATGAGACAGAGATCCAACCTAGTTTTCTTCTAGTTGTTTCCACATTAAATAAACTATTTTTTTCTCATTGAATACAATCTTAGATATAGATAAAATTAGTAGTTATACTGGATTATATTTATGAATTGTCTTTCAGTTTCACTGATTTATTTCTTTACCAGTGCCATATAGATTTGATCATAGTAGCTTTGTAGAATGTTCTGAAATCTCATAGGTTCCAACTCATTATTTATATTGACAGTAAAATATCTTGGCTATTCTAAAGTATGTTGTATTGCAGAACATTTTGAGGTTATTTTATCTAATCTATATAAACCCATAGCTCCTCAAACAATATTTGGACTCTAAACTATTAAAACTATTCATTTTCATGCAACATTTAATATCTTGTCTAAGAACCTGGTTTGTATTTCCTTTTCTACATTTTTTTAAAATAATTTTCCATTAAATTTAATAGAATTTCCCTCCCTCAAGTCCTACCACTTTCTTGGTAAAGTTATTTTTAAAGTTTCTATGTTTGGGGTACTCATTTTAATATGTTTTTTTTCTCTAAATCTGATCAGTAGATCCTTATTTTCAGTATCAAAGAAAGTTATTATTTGTTGCATAGATCCTCCTCAAATTACTAAGAGGTCATGTCTAGACAAGCCCATTGTAAGTTGAAAATTTAAATCAAAGGTATGTTTTACACATATAATATTTTCATCTGATAATGGATTTATGCAGATGTAACTTCATCATAAGTGAAGTAGCATACTGAAGGTATTGCTTTTGCACCATCTTAATGTCAAAAAATTATAAATTAAACCAAATCATGAAATATTTGTATTTAGGAAAGTACATTGATTAATTGTTTTCAATTTCAATAAATTTAGGGAGTGTAACTGTTTTATTGAAGTATAATTTAAGCATAATAAACAGAACATATTTGAAGGGTACATTTGATAATATTTAACATATGTATGTACCTATGAAACAATCAAAATATTGAGCATATTAATCATCTACAAAACTTTTCTCATACCCTTTTGTACTCTTTTCTACCCCACTCACCCAATTTTCTTTACTTTCCCCCAAATTCAGGTAACTAATGTTCTGCTTTCCATCACTAGAAATTAGTTTGCATTTTCTAGAATGTTATATAAATGAAACCATGCAATCAATATGTGTCTGTTTAGGCCTCCCTTTTCGTATTCAGAATATTATTTTCAGAATCATTACATTTTTAGAAGGCACTAGTGTTTCATTCCTTCCCATCGCAAAGTGGTGTTCTAGTGTACGGATATCACAGTATGTTTATTAATTTACCTGTTGATTCATATTTGGTTT